>JANZXR010357448.1:0-21180 GCA_027575705.1 Erythroxylum echinodendron
TCAGAACACAGAGGACACGTCATCACATAGACGATAGAACATAGAGGAAAAGATGAGGAGAGAATGGAAGTATCGTCCGTGATGACGTAAGAACACAAAGGACACGTCATCACACAGAAGATAGAACACAGAGGATAGACCACAGACAATAAGTGGTCAACCCAGAGGATAAAAGTCAACTCTAGAGGATAGACCACAGATAATAAGTGGTCAACCTAGAGGATAAAAGTCAACTATAGAGGATAGAACACAGAGGATAGAGCTGGGCTAAGGATTATAAGAAGGAGTTGAGAAGTTATTTTGGTTGAAAGATTCATCTATGTTACTGTTCGCGAACTCCGTCTGTGTTACTATTCACAGAGTATCGTCTGTGTTACTGTTCACAGAGTATCGTCTGTGTTACTGTTCACAGACATCGTCTGTGCTACTGTTTACGCTATCGTCTGGGTTACTGTTCATGGTTATCTTCTGTCCTCTTTTTGAACACCCAGGAGTTACAATTGGATATCGAGGTCTCTATGAAAGTTGTAGATCTTGAAATCCTCTTTCAAACTGTCTAAAGAAACCCTGAATTGGATGTCTATAGCAAAAATTATACCGACAATCCCGAAGCACGTATATATGTAAAGTATGGACTCACCAACGCTGTTCCTTGAAATATTCAGGTTGAAATGGATAAATGGATAGTCGAAGAGCGGAGCTGAACTAAAAAGGAGAGTTTTGAATACAAGTAGGGGTGATCAATGTGTGTTATAAGTATGCGACAGCTGGAGTATCAGAGAGAAGAAGATAATCCGATAATGGTCAAGGTGTTCTCTATGGGAGATAAACTCACGTAAATACGATATTCTGCATGGCTACGATATCTGCATGGAAGTCGGAGACCAGGAGCAGGTCCCGACAATAGTCATATATCATGATTATGAAATCTAGCAGATGGATGTCAAATAGCATTTCTCAATAAGAATTTGTAGGAGGATGTGTATATGACACAACCTGAGGTTTTTAATCCAAGAGATATCCTAATCAAGTATGTAAGTTACAAAAGTCTATTTATGGACTTAAATAAGCATCACAAAGTTGGAACATTCATTTTGATGAGACAATCAAAGAGCTTGATTTTATAAAAAATGAGGATGAACCATATGTCTATAAAGAGGCTAGTGGAAGTGCAATCTTTTTCCTAGCGCTATACATTGATGACATATTGCTAATTGGAAATGACATACCAATGCTTCAATCTGCAAAGATTTGGTTATCCAAAAACTTCTCCATAAAAGATATAGGAGAAGTACCTTATATTTTTGGAATAAAGATCTATAGTTATAGATCAAAAAGGTTGCTGGGTTATCCCGATCCACATACATAGACAAAGTGCTAAAAAGGTTTAGCATGAAGAATTCCAAGAGGGAATTATTACCTACGTCACGTGAGATTTCTCTCTCACATTGAATATGTCATAAGACAGAAGGAGAGAGAGATAAACTGTATTGTGCTCCATATGCTTTGGTAATTGGATCAATCATGTATGCGATGTTATATACTAGACCAGATGTCTCTTATGCTTTTAGCATAACAAGCTAGTTACATGCCAATCCAAGTGAGTGTCACTAGATAGCTGTAAAAAACATCTTAAAGTACTTAAGAAAGACTAAAGATGTTTTTCTGGTTTATAGAGGAAGCATTTTGGATCAAGAAGTTCATAACTAAACTTGGAGTAGTTCCTAGCATTGTTGAGCCTATAGTATTGTACTGCGACAACAACGATGCCAGTTTACAGGCAAAGGAACCAAGGTCTCACTAAACATATACTTAAGAATTTTCATTTAATTAGGGAGATAGTGGAGCAGAAAGGCATAACACTAAAGCGAGTTCCCACTGAAAATAATCTGTAACTAAGACATTGCCTTAGAAGAGATATGGCTGAAATATGGATAGATTAGCTTTAGTGCATGCGGGAAATTATTAGTTTATGCCCTTGCAGCTAATCAGTTGGTTGCAATTTAATGTATGACATTATTTTTTAATTAATAAAAGACTTTATCTTTATGTATTAAGTTGATTACATTTTATGTTTTAATACTAAAGGTAAAATCTCTGGAATAATTTATGCGTAATTGAAATTATGATGAGATCATAATTATGAGATTCAATTTATTTTTATGTAATATTCCTAAATGTTTCTAGTTGTAGTTTCAACAAGATAGCATATTGATTAAACAGCAAAACTAGCATACGTTATGTTTCTTTCTTATGAAAAAAAGTAATTGATCTCATAAATTAAAGTGTGAAGATACTTAAACTAATGTGTGGGTGCTTATTAGAGAATAAGTTCAATGAACTAAGTCAACTATGGGGATTCCAAATGGATTATTACTTATGTGTTTGTGGATTTTCTCATGATAATAGTCGTATAATTGATCCTTAGTCTTCAAATTACCAAGGTATCTTATGTGGTAATGACTGTGTTTTGATGTTATTTATAAACTTTCCTAGGATAATTTAGTCGACAATACTTATATGTAATATGAACTATATGGAGATAATTAAGTCAATAAAGAATTCTTCACTATAAAGTAATTAAAGAGAATATTTTACTACTCTTGATTAGTGTTTTTAAATATCAATTATAATCAAATACTAATTAGTAAGAACGGACATGATTGGATACAAAAAGAGTAAATATTATATTCATATTTTGTCCAGTTGGAACATTGAATGAAGAAATGATTAAATTATATATCATAAGAATGCATGGATAAGTTAAGTCAAACCGTTTTTTATATTCCTAATATTTGAGTAGTCATGACATGTTGCTAGAAGTTAATCTTGGTCTATAATTATAAATTATTTAATCAGAGAATTAAAAATAAATTTAAAGGAGTTTTAATTATAAATTAGAATTATAATTTATAATATTGCTGATATATTAAGAACCTAATGGGTCACACATATAGAGCAGTTTAAAAGAAAAAAATCAATTTCAATAATTTTGGACTTAATTATAAAGTTTGAGAAACTTTATATATCAAATATAAGATATTTGATTTTATTAAAATTAAATTAATTATAATTAGAGTTAGAGTTAGAATTTAATTATAATTTATGTATTTAATTTTAATAAATTAATTTAATTATAAAGTTAGAGAAACTTTAGGGACCAAATAAGAGATATTTGATTTTAAATATTTCAATTATAATTAAAGTGAAACTCTAATTATAATCAGTTTTAATCAAATTAAAACAGATCGTAGTTTATACATTAAAAAGTTTTCAAAATGATTTCAACAAGAAAATAGAATCAGGTATGATTTTATAACGAATGATTTATATTAAATTTTCAAATTATTCAATTATTAGGATTTGATGGGAACTACAAAAATATTATTTTTCATTGCGCCTGTAATTCGATCACAGTTGATTTCCAAAAATAGTTAGATGCGCTAACATTGGCAAATTTATATAATAATAGACGAGTATTTATGGAATGCAAACCCAACTATGATTTACTTTCATTTTTCTTTATCAAATGAAAAAAGGAAGACAAAGTGAATAAATGCTTTATGGATTTTTGTCTTTGACAACTGATCCAACAAATTTATTTATCAAGTCTCCATGCAAGTTAATGGAAGGCAGCAAGAGGTGGCCTAGATGCAGGGAGTTGATGGGGTGATGGAAGCATGGTGAGTGCCAAAATTGAACTAATGACAGCTGCAATGGCTCCAACAATAAAAGCTGGCAGATTTCCACCTCCAAATAAGCCATCCCATGGTCCACTAGCAAATGATACCACCATTTGCGCATATACCACCCAATATCATAAAAGGTATGAATCTGCTCTTTAACCTTTTTTTAAAAAATTAAGTTAGCTTTTATAGTCACATTACATCTTAACATTTTTAAAATAGTACTGATAACACCTTCAATTTTAAAAAAGTTAGTTTTTGATAATTTCTAGCATATCATTCATCAGTCTAGTCTATGTGATATCACAACTAAGTAATGTAGATCAACTAAACATTGTTGTAAATAGCTTTAGGGGTTTACTTAGAATAAAATAATTTCTTATGTTATAAAATGAGTAATAAATTAAAAATAAATTTCAATTAATAAAATTTTATTAAATTTTAAATAAAATTAGAAAACTAAAAATACAAGGGTGAACCTTGAATAATTATGCACTTGCTCTATTTTATTTTTTATTATACGTAAACTATCTACATGCATACGTTATATAATTAAAGCTAGATGCTCACAAATAAACAGAGAAAATTTAAAAAATAAATTAACTACAAACATTAAAATTAAAAATATAAACATAATGCTTAAAGGATGAAAATAGTCAATGAAAATTTAATATAGAAGTTGTGCCTTAAAAATATACAACTACAAGTTTGTACTACCAACGACGTAATATTGGTACTTGTTAATACCTTATGCTTAGATTATTATATAAATTTATAATAATGACATTTTTAGTTTTGAAATATTTAAACATAAACTTTTTAAATTTATCCATTCATTTCTCTTTAATTTATAAATTTGACATAATATTTTTTATAGTTGAGTATTTCCTCTGATACAATTTAGTTTGGCAGTCTGATACGCTACAAAGTAAATTTGGACTATGCTTTGAGCACTAGAATCTGTACTAATCAATATGATTCGAAATTCATAACCTTTATCCAACTTCTTAAATATAACTTCTAAGACTCATGTTCGACAAATAAGGGAGAAAAAGAAAAAAGGAAACACCCTTTTGTCATTGTTAGAAGACCATTCCTAGACCAAAACACTAATTTTACTACTCTGTTCGAGCCATCAGAAATTATGCATGCTAAGAAGAAGACAGAGAAACATTCTTTCATGAACAATCATGGGTATGAACAAAAACTGTAGAAAAAAGAAATCCAACAACATCCTGCGATTCCACATGAAAGCACTTACGTGGGGTATAACTATTGAAAGGTTCAATACTCCCAGAGAAAGCCCTCTCACAACAAGATAAAAATCAATAGAAAATATTTAATTAATAAAATTTAAAATTTAATGAATAAATTCTTATTTTATTGAAATTAGGCCTTTTACCTTGACCTGCACCAGAAGTGTTTGAGAATATTGATGGCAATGCAAAAGGTGCAGTAAAATTTATCAGGAGGATGTTTAATGTATCTTCTCAATGCTAATTGCTTGTTGAAGATACAGGAGATCAAGGTGAATCGTCTTGCCTTAGCAATTCTATAAAAAGAATTGCAAATACCGGTAAACATTACAATTTTACAATTAACAACATCAAGGATTAATAGTAAACAAAAAGATATGTATAATGGATGTCCGATCATGATGAGCGACGCTTAATTTGTATTTGTCTTGGATATATGTATTCTATAAAAAAAAAAAAGAGGTTTTATAGCCAACCGTACAAGCTAAGTAATGCAATGTCATATTCTGGTTTTGATTTTGTTTTTGGCTCTCCCAAGGTATCGATAATTTGCATGTAAGTCCTTTGGTTGAAAAAATATCCAATCTCACCTCCCGTAAATAATTTTAAAATCCTCCATACGGTATGAATAATTTGACAATTGGAATTTATAAAGTACTAAAAGCTGGTTTACCGCTAGAGGTATGCCGATTGCCGAGAACTGAGAAGAGTAACAAGGAGCCGGCTCGAATGCCCTGTGGCGGCAGTGGCAAAGAACCTTCATCACTGCCAATTCCTGCACCGGAACGCCTAGCGGTTGCGGCCAGTTTAGAGATTAATACTGTCAATGCGAGACAGACTGATAAGATTACATTCGCAATGCCACACAGCTTGTTAATACCCCCAGCACGACGGCCCAACTTCTCCACTACAAGAGACATGAACCCTAGCACAACTGAGTTTAGCAATAGCCCTAATGCACCAACACGCACACCACGATCATACAGTTTCACTTGCTGTGGACTTCCTGTTGCAGCTCCTCCGTATACCTCTCGCCCCATCCAATCTGTCTGGTAAAGCAAGAAAGCAAACCATGCGATCCAGCTGAAAGAAGTCACCAACAGTAGAATCAACATGGACCTTTTTACGCTCTTGAACGCAGCCGAAAAAGAACTTGGGTCTGATTCCATTTGGCTATCGGCCTCATCTTTTGTCCACGGCCCTTCACTCACTTAGATTAGTGCAGCCATAGTTAGGGTCAACAGCAGCATGATAGAGATGATGAAACAGGACTTGAGATTTGGGCAATATACATCACAAGCTTTGGTTTTTGTAAACGGGAATAATCTGTACCCTACAATCCAGCCGAATAGCCAAAAACATTCCCTACTGCCATGAAGAATAAGAATAATGCATTTTCTTCACCCATCCTTTTATGATCGTTTCCTGAGAGATCAGCCATAAGCGCACGGCAAGGTCCTTGGAGCATGTTGTTCTCAACGTCAAGAATCCAGAAATCAACTACGAAGATAATAAAGGCACGGGGTTTTACCTTCTTGGTCAAAGAATCACCAAAGAGATAGCCAATATCCGAGGCGTAGCCTATGAGGAAGACGGCTATGGCCACAAAACAAGCGCCTGCTGCAATGAAAGGGCGTCTTCGGCCGAATCGAGAGGTGCAGCTATCACTGTAATACCCTACCGTTGGTTGGACTAGTAAACCAGAGATGGGAACGCAAAGCCAAATTAAGGATGCCAATTTGTGAGGTACGCCGATTAGCTGAACATATGAAGTTAAAAGAGAGAGCTGCTGAGCCCAACCGCATTGAATCCCGGCAGCTATTGAAGCCACCGAAACAATCTTTCTTAGTGGGCTTGAAGAGGAATGCTCGACTTCTTTCATTCTTTCACCTTCCATGGCGTCTTGAACTTTACCAATATCCTCTTTAATTCTTGACCTTCAGTCTATGACCAACGCATGTGCTTCACGAACCTAATGTTTCAATTCGGGACTTGTTCCAGTGACTAGTAGCTACATAAAGCGTATGTTGTTGCCTCTGCAGACAACACAATGTCTAAGAAACAGATATATTAACTGAAGATATATTAATCCCAAGAATGGTATGTTGTAGTATAGTATACATACGAAAAGATTACGAAAGAACAAAAGATACTGAAGAAATTAAATAAATATTTATTAACCTAATATCACTCTTTGCCACATGGCATGTAGATTAGTATCATCTTAGTAAGTGGATAGGTGTAATAATATGGAGGTATCTTATTGTTGTTTCCAATTTGAAGAATCTCGTATACGCGGTTAAGGAATAAAGTGCATGTTTACGACATCCGTAATATATTAAAGAAAATGAGAGTCCTAATACTAATAACGTTCTTTTTGGTTCCGGCAATTCTTGATCTTCATTAGTTTACAACAATAATTTAAGTTTAGTCATGCTCATTTAAGTTTTTTTTTTAATTTTTTGTGCATATACATACATACATATTACATATATATACATATTGAAATGATATTCACGAGTAAGGCATGGTCGATCACACTAGAGCAAACAGTACATTTAGCGACGAAATTAAACGTCGCTAAACAATAACAAATCGTCACAAATATTAATTTGCGATGAAAAATTATCGTAGCCCAAATCGCTATTGAATCCTGGTAGCAAAACAACATCTGCAACATTTTACTAAAATCGTCACCAAAATATGTTTTCGACACAAACAATTCATCGGTCAAAAGTATAACCGACGAGAATAAAGAACGTCGTACATAGTTTTCTGCGACGTTTCTATTTTGTAGCTAAAATTTTTTCCCTACTAAACAATATTTGTAAGTAATTATTTTTTAGTGACGATTTTATTTTAGTAGCAGAATAGTTTTAGCTACTCATTTTTTATTGGAGGGAAATATTTTTAGAGGCATTCCTGCAAACGTAGTTAGAAACATTTTGTGATGATTTTGATTTTGGTAGCTAATAGTTTTTTGTGATAATATTTTGTTTGTAGCAAAATACTTTTAGCTACTAATTTGTGGTTGTACCAAAATGTTTTTAACAACATTATTGCAAACGTAGTTAATAACTTTTTGTGACGATTTTGTTTTGGTAGTTAATATTACGTAGTGAAAAATTTTAATTTTGAATTTAAATATTATTGTAATTGTTAAAAACAAATTTATTTTAATTTATTACAATTTTTAAGACAGTTTGAACTATAAAAAATTATTCATTTATAATGTTAGTGACATATTTTTAAAATAATAATAAAATGAAATAAAATAAACATTAAAAATGGAATGCATTTTATAAAAAAAATAATTATAGGCGATACACAAACTAAGACTCTTCATCGTCGTTACTACTACTAACATATGCTGAGCCTAGTAATTGTTTGACTATCTTTTTAAGCTTGTTCACTTCTTTTACATTACAATTTAACTTCTTTTACGTACATTGTAACTTAGTCTTTAGTGTCTGGTTCTCCTTTTGAAACACCATGACATATACTGGTCATGACAAAGAGGTACTAACAGGCTTAAGGTCATACCCAAGACTTTTGATATATCCCGATCGTATACTAAGGACGTTATTACAAATATCATCGACATTGGGCTGATTCCCCTCAGTCAATGGCGTTTACCACAACTCTTACGTCTTGTCCTACAATTTAAAGTAGAAAATCGAGTTAACTAAAAAATTATTACTTACTATTCATAGAAAAATAAAATTTAATATTAATTTATTTGCACTTACATAATTACTTTGTACCTCTTCAAACGTCCAGCCTTGACCTTCCTTATAATGTGTGTACTTATAGAGTGTGATATGATCACACCCTTGCCTTTAGAGTTGTGTTTGACTCTATAATATGAATTTAAAAAATTATAACAAATTAGAATTTATTGTATTTAAAAATAAAATAATAAAATGAAAATGTTACACTTACAAATTCTTGTCAGACGACGATAAATGATCTAGAGCTAATGTTATGAGGAGTCTTCATTTTTGCTCTGTTAACCATGGCTTTCTCACACTTTTCTTAAATTAAGAGAAGTAGTCATGAGATATATAAACAAATTTAATGGAAGGAAATATGAAAAAAACAAACCTGAACTTTCGTTGAAGCCCAATAATCACACATTTCAATCCAATTTTCTGGAATCACCCGTTCCGAAACATGTCACTTTGACTCTTCATCGGAAGGGTAAGACTGGTAATATTTATGAAATTGATATCGATGATCTTTCACCTTTTGTTTTAACAATGAACTAATACTGCTTGAAACCTCAAACATATCGATATTAACGATATTAAGTTTCATCTATAAAAAAACATGTATAAGTTAAGTTATTATTTTTGTCAAGTAAAATCGCAATACATATAATGAAATGAATTGAAATATTACCGAAACTCTGTCTAAAGCATTTTGGAGCAAGTTGTCTTCCTTCAACTGCCTGATATGCTGAAGGCAAGGCAACTCATTCCTCACAATGATGCCTAACTCACTGGCCAATTTTGCAACTTGGATCTTATCCACTAGGCGTCGTTACATGGGGGTCAATCATTACTGATAACTTGGTATTCATTACAACATTCATTTGTTACAACTCAGCTTTTTTTGTCTTACCTCTACCTCATTTTCTGATGCCGGTATTGGAACTTGAAAAAAACATAATGAGAAAAGCATACTAAACATGTAATGAGCAATTTCAGCATAAATGTAAATATGTTTGGTTATCAGTAACAAACCTGAAGATCCCTTATGACAACCAGATGATGTTGGTAAGGGTTGTTGCTGTCTTTCTTCATTTGATAATGCAATTGCTGGTTGTCCTGTGGGAGAAACTTCGTCTTCTATTACCACCCTCATTCCTTTGTTTCTACCAGGTGCCATTATAATAAACCTGTGTAAAACGAATTATGAACATAACATATAATTGTAATTGAAAATAAATTTAACATTTTGTGAAATATTAAAGTAGTCATGGTAAATTAATATAACTAAAGCATCAACAATATAAGGCAATTACAACTTGGAGACATTTCAAACAACAGAAACAATTTATTTACATGCAATCATCATGATCATGATTTTGAAAAATGTCATCATTAAGTGACACATGAAAAATATGATTGTAGTCATGGTAAATTAACATAAGTAAAACATAAACAATCGATATATAAACCAAATTCGCATACCTGAAGATATATAGTTGTATACAAATGACTTGAGTTGTTTACGTTGTTGGAATAGAAAAGTACACTCTGATACAAATTTAAAAAGGTAGAAAGAAGAAAGGGATTAAAACTGAAACAATTTTCTTGGTTTTGGACTAAATGTGGTGGGCAGGGAAAAATGTACCAGAGGATGCCACACAAATTATGCGATTTTTGGCTCCAAACAAAGAGAGGAACACAAAATTTGCAAAATAGACAAAGGATTTGGTGAACAACAAAATCTATTATAAATAAATTGAAAACTATGAATTAAAGGTTAAATGACCTAAAATCATATTTAATATGCATAAATATTATAATGACATAATATCTAAATATTAGATATCTAATATTTATAAATTATGTCATTAAAGGTTAGTGTTTGTACATTATGTGTTCTTTCCACAGCCACACATGTGTAGCTTAACTACATATCAAGAGCATCTTTAGTCATTGGAGGCACTGGATTCCTAGTTATAAATAATGGCAATTGGCATATCCTAGGGATTCTGGTCCCTGTTGAGCAACTATGTTATTGTAGAATCATTTATATGTTAATGATCATATGTAATAAGAGATTATGAAGTAATAGAGTACTAAGACATCATGATTAAGAAGTCTTCAAATCTATGCATAAAGACTTTTCTTTCCTTTTTCATCAATTTTTTTCTAAGTTCTACATTGATATTGTTATGAGGATAATTTTGTACAATCTATAGTATTAATATTTTTATTTTATTTTATTAGTTAAAGTTTGTTTTAAATAATTTTATATCCTTTTCTTAATATTTAGAATGTTAATTTGAATTAAATTAGAATTGTCAAAAACATTATGTTTCTTCAATTTAAAAAGTGAGGAGTTTACAATATCTTTGATATAATTTGTAATATTAATATTGTTGTCAAACACGTGAATTACAAGCCATTTATATAAGAACAAGAATACGCTTACAAAAGGTTTTGCATAGCATCTTTTAAATAAAACTACTAAATAGACTGAGGAGGAAAATATTTTAATAATTAATTTTTGTAATTATAGAATACTATTTATTTATAATCTGTCATAATATTTTATAATAAAATTGATAATTTTTTTGGAAAATAAAGAACTGCATTAGTGCCACAAGTCATAATTGGCTAAGGAATAAACCAAAATACAACCTTCATAGGAAGCTCATATTGCATGCTAAGTCAAAATGGCATCAAATTAGTTAAAACAAATACATATTAAAGAATAACTATTGCACTAAGTAATAAGCTTATCCATAGCTGATAATAAGAACAAAAACTCTTGGCCTCGTACTTTGTAAGTTCCATCTCATTTTTATGCCTTAAAGGAATGAAAGAGTCGATCCACTGATAAATGCCATCTCTCTAATCCAAAGGATATTTCTTTGACTTACTAGCTCTGGGGTTAAGATTAGCTCTTAAAAATTTATTGGTTTCTCTCCCTCTAGATAATGTAAATATAACTGCCTAGAGCTATGCCAATAAGCTTGCCATCATCCAAGCTGCATTTCCTCGGTAAATCCTTCCAAAACTGGTTAGAATCAACTTAGAAATTTATAACCTCCTTAATCTTTTTCCTATACATTGGAAGTAAATAATAAATCAATCAAGCCATCCTAATGAAAGAATCCTTGTCTTTTTTAATGCTAATAAAGTAGAGGTATGTGATTTCTTAAGCTCAAATCAACTAATTCATGTAAGAGTTAAGGAAAATAGGCTAATAATGAAGTGGACATATCCCTTGTATATACTCACAACACTCTACTCCAACGAACCTTTCTATAAATGAAGCTCAATAATTTTTCACTTTCTTTTCTATGCTTATCATCATTATCATCGTGCATGTTGATAATATATTACATGTGAAAACAAGTTCACTTTCAAAAAAAAATGAAATAGAACAAACCACAGGCCTTTCATCGAACATCTTGTAACCATAACATAAAACACACCCAACTTCAACCTATTATGTCTTTTCCCTTTTTTCACCATCATTAACACATTTTAAAACAAACCCAACAATTTAGTTGTTTAATCCATGCAAACAACTCAACAAATCGAAGAAACCCACACCAATTACTATTTGGTATCTTTAACACATTCAAAAACAAACCTACAACAAATTGAAGAAAAACTTACCAGGTTGAGCTCAACTCTAGGAGACGATAGATGGGTGGAGATAAAAACAAAAATCGGTTCACAATAGAACACAACAAAAAATTGATTCAGTTTGAGAGAAAAGGAAGAAACGACAGAGAGGGGGGCTTGGGAGGAAGGCTGCTGGTTTAATTTTTGGTTAGGTAGGACGACAAACGACAACGTCCCACCTAAATTTTTTTTTTACCGTTGCAACATTTAGCGAGGTAAATGAGATTTGTCGTTAAATGCCAAAACTTTAGCGATGATATATGGTAACCGTCGCCAATACATTTGGAAAAATGCAAAAAACGGCGTAGCTATATTATTCTAGTCTCTCACATTTTGCGACGAAACTAAGATTCGTCACAAAATGCCATGCTTTGGCTACGAAAAAACTATAGCGTCTTAAAATGTACAACATTTTGCTACTACCTGTTAAATCGTCGCAAAAACTATTTCTTTTACCTTTTCCGATGGTGGCAATTTTTGTCGCCTAAAAGTATAATTTCGCTACCAATTTTATATAAAATCGCCAAAACCTAATTAATTACAATAATTAAAATATTTAGTTTTTCCAAATAAGTTTTTTGAAATTATATTAATGAAAATGTATAAGTGTCTGAAAATCGTAGGTCAATTAATTTTCGAATAGTTTTCAAATGAATAATTTAATTTTTAATTCAAATTATGTTTTATTTGGAATAGGAAATAAATTTATTGAAAATTATTTGTGAACGGGTGGGCTTTAGCGACGAATCATATATTAATCGCTATATCTGATGATTGTCGACTAAATACAATAAATCGTAGCAAATTAATTAATTATGTATTTGATGTATGAGTTGTGTTTATGATTATGTTTTTAAGATGATTTACTTTCTATCTTTATTATTTTTTTATGTCTGTCTTCCCAACAACGGTTAACGTTTAATCTCATCAAAGCTTTGTTTCTGCATTGATGAAATTGTTTCAAGAGTATTTTACTTTTATTTATTTCCATTAATAGTAATATAGAGACATATAGATAATATTATATTTCTGTACATCAAGAACATAGTCATGTTTATTCTACTTTAAATTCTAAATTTTGCATATGATACAAATTACACAATAAATTTTGGGAATTTTAATAAGGGTAACTTTCATATCATTAGGCACATTGAAAATGTATAAGTGCTAAACTGGACTAGTTTCACTTGTCATCAAAATTGGAGTTAAACATATTATCATTTTATTCTAAATCAACTTTTGCATAATGTATCTCTTAACATTATTAATCAAGGAATGTTGATATGGAGACTAGCTTCGTATGGCCTTAATTCATTCCATTGGGAGGAATGTGACAAAATTGTCATACTGAAAAAACCAACAATGGAGAAAAAATCTCCACTTCATACACTAATTATCGTTTGCCTTCCATGGTCGATCTTATGCTTCAAGGTGTTTAGTATCATCCGAACAACGTCACTTTCCTTATTATGTACATCTCATTTACTTTTATGAAGCTATTATATATATTCACATTTGATGGTTTAGACTACATGTTGTTTTAAGCTTCCTTGAGTCTCGAATATGACATGTATGGCCATGGAGGCAGGCAACAGTCCGTAAAGGATTAATTCCACATACTTCGTTTGCTCATTCACGTATGCATGTCACTCCAATTTCAGTTCATTTAACGGTTTACTAATATGTCAATATCTAAGTTTTATACTGATTGTGTTTTAGGTACTAAATCTAGCGACTCATTCACTTTATCCTTTACAAGTTTAGCTATAGCGAAAAAGCTGTTGTAAAAAGGTGTGAAAAACCCTACACTTGAGGGAACAACTGTTACTATTCTAATTGGTGCGTTCGAACGTGCAAGGACCCTCTTTAGGAATCTAGATATTGGGACCTCATTTACCTTTACCGACTCTCATGTTACTTGGAATCTAAATAATAATTATATCATTATCATTTCGCGAGTCAATCAAATGAACTCAACTTTAAAGTTGATTTATTGTTGTATCTGTAATAATTTGTCAAACAACATATATACTACTTAAGGGTCAAGTTGCGTACTATTGAATATGGTATGTTATTGTTCTAGTTCTATGACTGTATGAATTGGATAACTTCTAATTCAAAGTTCGTCTCTATATATCATAATATTATATTGATAAAATTATTTAAAATTTTTATAACTAATTTTTGTAATGTTAGTAAATACTAATGATTAATTATTACTACTATTTAACACCTAAAATTATGTTGTTAGTTTTTTTAATAGCACTTTTTGTAAACATTCAAAACAAATCTCCAATAAAACATATCTTAACTATGATAGATTATAAAAATATACATTTGGTGACGATTTATAGAAATCGTCACTAAATGTGTATTATTTAGTGACAATTTTTAGAAATCGTCGTTGAATGCTTGACATTCAGTGACGATTTTAAAAAATTGTCGCTAAATGTTTAACCTATTGCTACCAAATAAAAAGTTTGTCACCAAATATTGACCTTTTGATCACGCTTTTGAATATCGTCACCAAATATAGACCCTTTGGTGATAATTTCCCGGGATTATCACTAAATGTTTGATAAGTTATGGTGATGTTTTTCAAAAGCGTCGTCATAAGCTTATTTAGCAACGGATATCTGACATCGTCACCCATTGTGCATCATTTAGTAACGATTTATATTAGTCGTTACTAAATATTCAGCATTTGGCGATGATTTTTGATATGCGTCGCTAAAGGTTTTCCTTTTTGCAAAGCTTTTCATTTTGGTCTCTAAATGGTTAGTTTTAATCACTAATTCTTTAAATCGTTGCAGTATGTTAACTTTTGGCAATTATTTTAGTTTCATCGCAAAATAAAACGTCACACTTTTGAATGTTTGTTGTAGTGTCATCATAATGAAAAAATATAATATCTCTAGGATGTAAAAAATACAATACTAGCTTCTAATCATAAAAGGCTGAGATATCTTTTAACCTTTAGTAAAAATCTTATTTTTAATCTTAACATTTTTACAAACATACAGGTTAAGTTTAATATTTCGAAACATTTAAAATAAACTAACATTTACAAAATGTCAAATTAAATCGTAAGTGGAGGAAATTATTGACAAAGTTATATCTTCCTTTCGGTGTTGAGGTATCACAAATTTATTGTTTTCTAATGTCTATATGACCCCGAACATTTCATGTATATATTAAGTACCACGACATGACTCACAAATTTTAATTCATTTTAAACAAAATTTCTTAATTTTGATTATTTTTAATAAACTCTAATCAAAACTACTAAACTTAACTTAAATAGTATAAATTAATCCTAATTTACCCCATTTAATAAAAATTCCTAGTTACTACGCAATAACAAATCTAACTTTTGGCTATGTTTGAATTGTTACGATCCTAAATTCATAGCTAAAAGTAAACCTTTGGCTATGAAATTACATAATAGTAGCTAAAAGTAAACTTTTGGCTACGAAATTAGAAAATTGCAATTAAAAGTAACTTTTTGGTTATGAAATTTAAAATTTGTCACCTATTGAAGCATAATCTCTTACATCTCAATATGCTACGATTCCAAATTCGTAGCCAAAAGTTTCTTAGCTAAAAGTAACTTTTTGGTTGCGAATTTATAATCTTCACCTATTGAAAGAGAACCTCCTACATCTCAATTTGGTACAATTCTAAATTCATAGCCAAAAAGTAGAATTTTGGCTATGAAATTATAAAATCGTAGTAAAAAGTAAAATTTTGACTAAAAGTTTAGAATCATCACCTATTGGAGGAAAAAATCCTTTGTTTTAATTTGTTATGATTTTAAATTCATAGCTAAATGTAAACGTTTGGCTATAATATTAGAAAATCATAATTAAAAGTAACTTTTTTGGTACGAAATTTAGAAACCATTGCCTATTGAAGCATAACGTCCTACGTCTTAATTTGCTACAATTTTAAATGTATAGCTAAAAGCAAACTTTTGGCTATGAAATTAAAAAAATCATACCTAAAAGTAGCTTTTTGGTTATGAATCTAGAATCATCGCCTATTGAAGGAGAACATTGTTTTAATTTGTTATGATTTTAAATTCATAGCTAAAACACAAATCTATCCTAGATTCTTTCAGTTATATTTTTCTACTAGGAAAATTTTTTCGTAGCAAAAAATTCCCCCAAAAATCACTTAAACAACATCGTTTGCTTTTATTTAAAAACCTAACAAACTAGCTTGTTTCCTCTCATTATTTCCTGTCATCGTTTTTCTTCTCTCATCATTTTGGCTACAAAGTTACTCCTATTTTGGTTCTGATTGTGGTTCTCTCGGCTCCAGATGTGGTGCTCTGATTGTGGTAGTCTTCTTCTCTGGTTCTCATACTCTACAATTTTGGTTCTGATTATGGTTATCTTGGCTTCAGTTGTTTTGCTCCAATTGTGGTAGTCTTCTTCCCTAGTTTTTAGGTACTTCTCTAGTCAACTTTCACTATCTTTCTCTCTTATTTTCTTTCTGAGTTATCTGGCTACGTATTTGATACTTCTCTCTCAGGTTTACCATTCACACCTCCTCTATTGTTGCTATGGAACCTGTAATATCCCACTTGGCCTCTTGATGGTTTCATTGTTTTTTTATGTTTTTCATTGGCTTGGTGTGTGTGCTAGTCTTTGGTTAAGTTTTGGTAGCTTTTGCAAATGTTTAGTTGATTCTAAATTCTAGAGAAGTTTATGCTTTCATGTTTCAAAGAAAACTTTGTGGGAGAAGATAGGGTGTAAAATTTGATGCTTTACAGGTCAACAATTTTATAAGTGATGAGCCATTGTGTTTTTACACTATGCTTTTCGATTATTATGTTAGGGTTACAAAATTACTTGTTCTATTAAGAAACCTAGCAAACAAATAAAATTAAATTACTAAGAAATTACATGAAATTATATTAAACTTAATAATGATAATAAGATATATTTCTTGAAGCTTTAAATAATGTTGAACAAAGATTAAGTCGTTTAATCTTTGTGTTCCAATAAATTCCTTTTTTTTAGAATGGATAAATTTTAAATGTGCTATAATTCCTTTAACATCTATTGTACTCACACATTAACTCACAATTCAAATTATGAACCTTTGCAATTTTAGAACACCATTTTCGAATTGGTCCTACCAAGTAATTGTAAGAAAACAAAAGTAACATTATAAACAAAATAAAACGATGATTAATTTTCAATATGTAACAAAAATGAAAAAATGTATACCTGGATTAAGCTTGTCTCTTTTACGAATAGCAATGAGTATCCTAAAATCACCAAAATCATCCTTATAAACCTCTATTTGTGAGCTTAGGAGATCTTGCATCATCTTATGGGCAACAATTATTGTAATAATTAATAGCATTTTCCTATTAATTTCAACTTTCTTTGTAAAACTTAATCTGAAATAGATACTATGATTCAAAAATGCCCCCACTATAAACAATGTAGAGTAAATTTGCCTTTCTATTTTTCATTGATGACCACAAGCTAAGGTGTGTATAAAGAAGGCCTATTGTCTAGATTAGCCTTGATTGCTTCCTTTACCCCTTTAATGGTATCATAAAAGTAACTCATTGTTTCCTTCTCATCACTATTAGCTAGACAAAGGACCCTCACCAAAGGCTCACAAACTCAAATGACAAATTGACATTAGGACCAAAATTCATGTCTTTAACTATAATTCTAGAAACCTCCCATTTAGTTTTAGACCTACTATATTAAGATGCAACTCACTTATCACTTGTAAACATTTGCTTTAACTCTTTCTTCATCATAACAAAGCACTAAAGTGATAAGAAAGTAATTACAAAACTTGTAGCAGTAAGACGACATAAATTTCTACAATTAGTGAAATCCTTTCTCATTAAATTTAGGACAAATGCACGATTATAGATGAACTTAGTCAACTTTTTTTAGATTTCTACATAGCCTCATTAATGATAGGAAAATAACTAGTATCTCTTATATTTTCCAACATCAGGTTAATGGAATGTGTAGCATTGGGAGTCCAATAAAAAGAATTATACCTACTTTACATTCTTCTTCTAGCTACTTCACAAACAGAATCATTATTGGTAATGAACTGAACCAAACTTTATTCACAACTTTATCAGATATCTGAAATAGAGTATCAGCGTTCGTAACAAAGTAAGAAGCATCAATAGATTTTAAAAATATGATCTCCTTTGCAAAATAATCAAAAAATTTTAAATAGGATTCTGTCTTTTATTTATCCAACCATCACACATGATGTGATACCTATAAGTAGCCTAATCAAAAAATTTTAAATAGGATTCTGTCTTTTATTTATCTAACTATCACACATGATGTGATACCTATAAGTAGCCTAAGTCATTCTTCTTTCATCCCAAAAGTTTGCTTCTATAGCCATCAATTGAAAGAGTTTTATATCTTAGAACAAAAAAGGCAACATCATCCACCATAGGTTGGTAATAATAAGACGGGCATCACTGAATGTTATACCTAAATTATACCACCAACTAGCCATTGCCATGTCCACATTATGGGCCACTTCTTTAGATTGTAAGGCACTAAGAATTAAAAGATTGAGCTCCAGGAGTTACTCATGGTGCAAAAAAGTTAAACATCTCCCTTCTTCTTTTCCTTACATTTAACGCAACATTCCCTTCTTGTTGCATAGAAATACCTCCTTTAACATCCCCCACTATCATCCTGGTTATCACAAAAAGAACTTCCACTACTAATTTTATGGTCCAATTTTGGCCTTCTATCTTTCTTATGCTGATACTCTTCAAGCAAAGTCTTCATTTACTATTTCACATCATCGGCCACTTTATTACAAGACTCCACATAATCCTTGATCCTAACCAAATGTTTCTTTAATCTGATGATTCTCTTATCTTTCAAATGCAACACAAACAAATGATATGATTCTTTATTTTGAGAATCAATCTAGCATGAGCCCAAGCTGGATCAATGAATCTTCCTAAACCTAAAGTGATTGAATTAACTTCCCTCCATTTATCTTTAAAACAAATAAAAACATCTATTAAAATTAAATTAATAATATAAAGGAAACAATTTGAATGCAGAATAGATATGTTAAAAATTCATATGGATCATTCCAAAATCCTAACTGTAACAATCTAACACTCAATATACTTAAATAGATACCATTTATAGAATGACTTATGTCTGCGGACAAAAAATAGATAACTTCGTAATAAAATATCTCTAAGCATTACAAAAAGCTAACAATGTAGATAACTTACATCAATAAATTTTTTTACCAAAAAGAGATTCATAACATTAAATCAAACGAAAGTTGATGTTTAAATATATCTTCCTATTTCCGAATACCTACAAGATGTGAATATTAAAATTTGTTTAAATGTTTATAATTTCACATCATGAATATTAATGTATATTTAATTATTAGATTAGTGAATTGAGCATACTTATAACAAACCTTAGAAATCATTTAATATAATCACGAAAAAATTAAGTTAATTTAGGTTTAATAAAATTAAAGAAAAAATAAATTACCTAATGTTTAATATTTATGTTTAATATAATTACGGAGAAATTAATAGTTAAATATACAAGTTAATAGTTAATAATAAGAATGATTAATTACTAATATATTATCCAAAGCACACATAATCAAAATCAGTAATAAAAATGATTAATTATTAATGTTTCAAAGATGGAAAAGAAAAGAAAAAGATTATGATTTGAAAAGTGATTGATCGATTTTCCAAGCATCAATCAATTGATTCAATCCCCTTAATTGAAAATATTCAATCCTAAAAAAGAAAACATAAAAACTTTATCTAACAATGACTGCACTCACATTAACCAATGACTGCACTCACATTCTACAAGCCAATCCACCACCAATGTACAATTAACACCACAACTACACAAGGCCATACCTACATGCACCACATTAGACATCATACCACCTGTACTATTCACACTATTGTCACAAACTCATCACGGCATACTAAGCACACCACACAAATTTTGTCTCCTGAGTTCCCAACTAAGAGCAGCGTGCATACACATCAGATTCGTAAAGGAGGCGAAGTGACAAAGTGGCAAACACTCTAGGGAAGGACAGAAATTGGAACTCAAAAGGGACAGAGACTCACAAGTCACAAAGAAGAGCAAATGGACAGACTAGGGATTGACGGAGGGATGATGCATGAAGATAAAGGTATGAAGATTGAAGACTAACGATGATTTACAAATTGACGATGGATGACGACAATCAGAAGACTGATAACGAACGACAACGATCTGAAGAACTGAAGCGTGAAGAGCCGAAGAGGAGAAAAACATGTAGAAAAATACGAGAGTTAGGAATGGGATGTGAGAGGGATGGGTAGGTTTTATTTTGTTCATTTTAGGCCCACATTTTTCAAATTTTACAAGAAGACATATTTTGAGTAGCAATTGGTGGCAATGGAAAAGGCCAACACCTTATGCTGGCACAATATTAATCATTATCTTACATTTCTCGATGGTTACGGTACAATATCCAACTTCTTTGCTCCAATCACTAATATGGGCCTGGGGGATCCGACAGTGAACATACCTTTATGTTTCGTTTGATTACTATCTTTTAAATACCAAGACGAAATGAGATGAAAATTTGGAGATAGAACAGAACAAAAATTAGAGATGGTGAGATATTTGATTGTGATGGATAAAACAGAAAAATCTGTCTTCATTTTGAGGACAAAAATGTGTTTAGTTGCAGTGGATAGAACATAAAAACAGTGTTAATAACAAAAATACCCCTGCAGTATAATATGATTAGAAATATGTAATTCATTGATTATTTTATAATTGTATCAATATTTATTTT
>JANZXR010357458.1:0-21180 GCA_027575705.1 Erythroxylum echinodendron
CGGTACCTTTGTCGGTAATTTTAGCGACGGAATATGGTTGACGGTCGGTAACGTTTCCGTTCGTATTACCGACGGAATAGAAATTCGGTCGGTAATTTACCGATGGTAAAAGATTGTTCGTCGGTGAAATTAGCTACGACCGAATCACCGACGTTTTCTGCCGTCGGTTTATTCTGTCGGTAAATTAATTTACCGACAGTATATTCACATTTTTCGTCGGTAATTTCCGTCTGTAATTTACTGTTTTCTTGTAGTGGTATTTCCTCCACCATCATTCTTTCCATCTCCTTTTAGCCTTCAACTCTTGAGATTTCCCATTTTTGTTTGGAGATATCCAAGTTGATGTGTCGTCTACTTTATGCCCAACTTTTTTTTCACAAAAGAATGTGAAAAAACCTTAAACTACAAAAATTAAACTAATCTATGCCTCCCCAACAACGGCACCAAAAACTTGATTGGATGATTGAAGTGTCTAAGTTTTAATGAATAACCCTAGATAATCTACAAGCGTATGATTTGTTAGTGTAGTGCTTAAGGTATCAATTCCACAAGGAGGGATAATCTAATCCTAAAATCTAAAGACATAAACAAATCAAAAAAATTCAAAATGTATGAAACTAAAAAACGAGAATTTAATTCAATCAATCAAATTGAAAATCGAACACAAAATATTAATTATTCATCATTTGTAGTATAAACCTAAGAATCAACTTAAAGAAATTACTAATTAAGAGAAAGGGAATTTTACCTATCTTTAATGTTAACCTAACTGATTATGAATTATCGGATTGTTGGTTTTAGAAGATCCTAGGGTTGATTACTCTCTCTCAAATCATAACCATTAACCCTTAATCAAATTATGAAAGTTGCAATCTCTCAATTAATAGCCTGTCCGAAACCCTAATTAGTTTTGAAGTTCTCCAATAAACTATTGGAAGCCTATGCAAGATCTCTCTTTGCACAATTTACCCATTTGATTTCATTCCAATTTCTATTAAATCAATTAACTTTCGTTAATCAAATTTAATTGTTTTTCATTCTATTCACCCTCTCAATTTATTATTGAATTATGAACTTGCATAATTAAACCACAACAAATCCAATAACCACAAAAATAATCATATTTTATTAATTCAAAGACAAAACTCCGAAGGTTAGTTTAGAAAGTCTTCATCATTCAAGATCCTATCATCAACTATTCAATCCAATTCTATACAATGATAAAACTAAAAATAAACAGAAAATATAATTGAAATGGAGAATGGGAGGCAGCGATGTCGAGAAACCTCCTGATTTGGGAAGTATGTCGAGTTAGTTTCTTCTCCCCTTCTCTCTTCCTTCTTTTCTATTCCTCAATCTCTCGATGAATTCTCTCTAGGGTTTCTTTAAGTGTGGTTGAATGTAAAGCTTTCTTTCTCTTCCTCTTTCTTTTCTTTTTGCATCCTTTTATGTTTTGGGTAAACCTAATGTGTTCGAAAGGTCCAAAAATTCCCTCAAACCTTAACGTTCTTGAGTGTCTGCATGTCTGTCTGACACAAGCCATGATGGCCTACATCTGAGCCTTTTGTCACAATCATGGGTCGTTGTTTTAGCTTGAATGTCTTTCAAAACTCCTTCTTTTTTTGATATTGACCTTGAAATACTAGCAAACACATTAAGGTACCTCAAAAACATAATATTTAAGCTCAAAGACTTGCACTAACCTATAAACACTTTAAACCAGGGATACAGATACCGTTCTGTACCGGTCGAAAAACGAAATGGTATCTGTGTTGTTGGTATCAACCTCAGGTATCGGCCAGTACTGGGTATTTTTGTGTGGTACCCGTGGTACTCACAATACTAGAATTTACCGAACCAATACCATGAATCTCCAAAGCTTAAGGACCAATTTGCAAAAAAAAAATTAACCTTAAATAACCACCCTTCAACGCTCTGTGTCTTACTTCTCATTTATCGATTTTGCTTTCTCTCTCAATGAAGATCCTCTCTCTGTCGCTCTTATCTCATCGTCCTCTCCACTCCCAGACAGTGGTTGTGCTCCAGCAGTGCTCTCCGGTGGTGCTCTGTTGCTCCTCCACCATGCGACGTCATCTTCCAAACTTCGGACATCTTCCTCCACCATGTACCATCGCCTGTCGCCACCGAACCATCAGTCGTCCTCCGCGACTGACCATCATCGACTTTGCTCTCCCTCTCTAGTCTCCGAGGTAACCAACTAGCTATCAAATGTAGGAATACTACCCAGATCTCTACCCATCACCGATTGTGATTTCTATTAGTTTGGGTGTGCTTTTTTAGCTTCTGTTAGAATGTTTATGGTTAATTGTGTATGTTATGAATTATGATTGTTTCTAGTTAATTGAGTGAAATAGTGAAGGATTGGTGATTGTTTATGGTTAATTGTTTGTCTGATTAGAGAATTGGAGTTGGATTGGATTTGAAGTTGGTAATGTTTCGGTTGGTTTCTGGTTTTGGTAATGAAAAAATGAAAGTCGTATGTTTATGGTTGGTTTGGAATTGGATGGTAATGAAAAAATGAAAGTCGTATTTATTGGTTTGGTTCATTTATGGTTTGAAAATATGAAAGCCATATATTGCTATGTGGTAAATTGTAATGGTTTGGTTGGTTTGGTTCATTTGTGGTTTGAACTTTAAAACAAACAAATTTTCTTTGCTAAATTTGAAAATTAAAATAGAAAATTAAAAATAAAAACAGAAAATTAGGAAGATCCATTCATGCTTTGCTAAATTTTGGTTATAACTTTTCGTAGTTTTTTTTTAATAATGACCCTACTGCTTATAATTCACATTTGGTTTTTCCTACATTTGACCAAGTTTTTATAAACACAAGCATGTAGCTATGTAAGTGCAATTACATTACCTAAAGAAAAGAAAATTTTTCTAAACATACACAAAAAAAACCTAAATTGAAAGAGCTTAAATGGCATCATATTCATATAGAAAGACAACAATTAGAATTGACTACTTTAGATATATCTAAAGTTTGAGTTATTAAATTTTAGATTAAATTAATTTTTATTATTTTTTAAGAAATCATAATTAATTTCAATGTTTAAGGTGTATACTAGTTTTTAATTTCAATTTAATTCTAATAATCTTATCCAAATTTAAAGTGGAATATTTTATTATCCCTAATCTTCTTGATTCATCTTGATTATTATAAGAGGACAATTAGTACAAAAAACTATGTGGCAATGGTTTGGGAGGTTCTTTACATAACATTTCCTTATGAAGGACTTAGTGTTAGCACTACTAATTTGTTAATAAAACTGCTAAAGGATTAATTTCTTACAAAACTAACATCTTAGTATTTTTGTTACAAATAAATGGAAGGAAGTTCAACTACTCCTAATCAAACTACTTCAGGAAGATATAATGATCCAACTTAGGCTTATGCTGCATTAATACCAGGTATGAAGAATCATACAATTTGCTTATTTTGTAACAAACATTTGAAAGGTGAAGGAATCACCCAATTAAAGAAGCATTTAGCTGGATGTAGAACTCTATAAAAAAGTAAACCATGATGTGAAGTCGCAAATGAAAACATTGCTTGATGAATATCAACATGAGAGAGATAGAAGGGATAGGTTGAATTTTGAAATTAGTAATGGAAGTTCATTTCCTAGTTTTCATAGTGATTAAGGAAATGTTGAAGGTGGTAGTGATACTGGTAGTGCTCTATCTCAAGCTCAAGAAGAAGTATTTGAGCCTGATGTGAGGAAGAAAAGAAAGATGGTGACTAGTTTCTTTGCACCACGAACAACTGCTGAAGCTTAACCTTCAATTCATAGTGCAATTCAATCAATAGATGCGGCTCATAATGTCGATATTACAGTAGCTAGATGGTGGTATGATACAGGTTCATCATTTAATGCTTCTCAATCTTATTATTATCAACCTATGATGGATGCAATAGCCTCTTATAGTCCGGAATACAAAGATTCTTCGATTAAATACTTTAGAGGTAAACTTTTGAGTTGTTCCATTTCTGAAGTTAGAAGTTATTTGGGAAAAAGAAGAGTGAATTAGGTACTTATGGATGTTCAAACATGCGTGATGGTTGGATAAATAGGAGACAAGAGCCTATTATTAATTTTTTAGTTTATTCTACAAATGACTCTATGTTTTTAAAATGTATTGATGCATTTGGTCTTATTAGAAATACTGAGACTTTGTTTAGAATATTTGATGAAGTTGTCAATGAAGTAGGGCCAGAAAAAATTGTTCAGTTTATTACTTACAATGATTCCACTTATAAAGGGGCAGGAAAAAGGTTGCATAATATGTATAATTCTTTTTTTTGAACTCCTTGTATTGCATATTGCATTGACTATTGCTAGAGAATATATGAAATCCTAGGTATTTTCCTGTTATTGATGAGACTATGCAGAAAGCTAAAATGGCAACAAAGTTCATTTATAATTGTGTATGGGTATTGAATTTGATGAGAAAGAAATTTACCAATGGTAGGAATTTGTGTCGTCCTATTGTGACAAGATTTGCAACAAATTTCTTATCACTTCAATCTTTTTTTTATGAATAAAGAGTTAAGACAAATGTTTACAAGTGATAAGTGGATTGCATCTCAGCATGCTAGGTCTAATGCTGGAGTGAAGGTTTGTAATATCGTACTAGAAGATAGAGAATTTTGTTCTTAATGCCAATTTGTTATCATAGTTTGTGAGCCTTTGGTGAGCGTACTTCGCTTGGCTGATAGTGAAGAAAAGCCAACAATGGGTTATATTTTTGATGCCATGGAGAAAGTGAGGGAAGCAATTAAGAATCTAAAACATAGGCCTTCCTTGTACACACCATATCTCTCAATCATTAATGAGAGAAAGGAAAGAAAACTTTCTTCCCCTTTGTTTGTAGCTAAGGCATTTTTAAATCCTAATGTTTACTTTAGATTGGATCTTAGTAAGCAAGCTGAAGTTAATAGAGGAATGCTTTTAACTATTACAACAATTGTTAACATTAACGCGATGCAAGATTTCTTAAGCTCATAAATGGAGCTTAATAAATTGTCTTATGGGGATTTTGGAATGCCGATTGCTATTCGACAAAGCGGAAAACTTTCTCTAGGTATTAGTTATTTCCTTTTTCTTATTTTTTGAAAATTAATTATCACTTTATTTTGTTTATAACGCTACTTTTGTTATCTTATAACTTACAGTTTTTTAGTAGGATCAATTCAAAAATAGTGTTTTAGAATTGAAAAGGTTTGCAATTTAGATTTTAAGTCAATGTGTGAGTGCAACAAACTATGAACAAAACTAGAGCACATTTGAATTTATCCACTCTAAAAAAAGGAATAGGTTAGAGGATAAGAGGTTGAATGACTTGGCTTTTGTTCGTTACAATTTAAAGCTTCGGGAAAGGTATGTTATTATCATTATTAATTTTGATATAAATTTTTATTTTCTAATAATTAAATTTTATTGTTTACTAGGAGTCTTAATAGTACAAGTAGTTTAGCTGATCCAATTTCCATTGATTGGCAGATTGAGTTTCTAAAGAACTACATTTGGTAGATGTTAATGACTTGGAAGATAATCTTGGATGGGAAAGCATTGACATCTCATTTGGTGCATTAAATTTGAATTATAATGATGATGAAGATCCTCTCAATGATGAAGATTTTGTACCAAATGATAATTAGGGTTAGTGTAGTTATAGCGGATATCCTCTCGTTGACGTTTGAATTTTGTTTCAGGTTATTTTTCCTCTTCTTTTAATTTTACTTATATTTGATGTTTATCAGTTTATGTTAAATTCTGTATATTTAATGTAATTGTAAATGCTTTTGTTTCAAGTTTAACTTCCATTTGATTGTTTCCTTGTCATGAATTCTTTTCGCAAATTGTAACAGTTAAGGATATCTATTGTTCTTTTTATCGGAGGTTTTAACATAATTATTATTTATTAAAATGATGATATTATATTATTGTAATATTTTAAATACTTTATTTTATTCTTATTTTTATATTTGTAGTATGATGATTGTCTTTTTTTGTATTAATTGTAGTTATTATTTATATGTGAAATATTTAAAATTTATTATTATTTCATATTAATTGTGATTATTATTTATTACTATGATTTTTGGAAACATGGTTGATGTAAACTTGTAAAATATACAATACAACTGCACCATACACCAGTGGAATATTTTGCAAATTTTAAAAAATTTCAGGGACTATTTTATAAATTTAAAAAATTACCCGAAATGATACCTGGTATTGACTGTACCAGTACAGTATCGTATTAGAACCCAATCTAGTACGGTAGTCGCACCTTTGCTTAAAACATAAATAATTAACAAACTAATACAATTATAACCTAAAAACATACTAAATGATTGAATTAATAGCTAAACATATATCAAATTATGCCTTAAAACACGATGCAATTTACACTTATCACGCACTTATGGGCTAACCAATTTAATAGCCAATTTAATGGATCCTTTAATGCACCAACTTCTGGGCCTGTGTAGTTTAGTGAAACCTAACCTTTTAAGCCCTCTTCCTATTACATTAAAGCCTATTCCCAATTCCGGACCCAAACCCAACATAATCGCTCTTATCATAAGTCCAATTTCAATAATAAGTCACTTACTTAATGTTAAATTTATTGGAAATGGGGACACAATGTTGCTCACTGTCATTTTTGATACTTTGAATCTTGATCCACTAGATTTCTCCACACTTTAATTAATATTACCACAGCCTTCTCTACCATAAATATCCAACCTAATCATGATCCAATTGTCTTTAATACTAATAATATTACTAAATGGTTACCAGACACTGACACTATTACTATGACTCAACATTGTCATATCATAGAATCCATTATACCATATGAAGGATCTAATCAAGTCATTATTGGTAATGAACAAACTCTTCCTATTTCATCCACTGGTATCTTATCCTTTCCCACCCTTTTCTCAACTCTTCACTTTCATGATATATTGATTGTTCCTCATATTACTACTATTATTTTATCTGTTGCAAAATTTTTCACTGATAATTCATGTGTCATTGAATTTAATCTATTTGGTTCTATTATGAAGAACCTCAAATCCAAAGTCCCCCTTCTAGTAACCCCATCCGTAACAACCTCTACCCAATAAAGATTTCAATGCACTTCACAAATTTGGTTGCTCTTATGGCTACCTCAACTTTAATAAATTTGTGACATCAATGCCTTAGTCATCTATACAACTCCACAATAGCTAGATTAGGTCATGTTTTACAATTTAAAAATGTAATCAATCCATGTACTTCTTGTCTCGAAGGAATAAGTGTTCATCTTTCATTTCCCCTGTCTTCTCGCATTTCTGTTAGTCCTTTACAATTAATTAATTGTGATATTTAGGGTCACTCCCTATCTTTTTCCCACTCTGGTTATCGATATTTTATTATCTTTGTGGATGACTTTAGTCATTTCACTTGGATTTTCCTCTAACCCACAAAAATCATGCTTTGCTTTGTTTTCAATCGTTTAAAACCACCACTAAAAATCTATTCTGCATTACCATACAAACCTTTCAATACGATGGAGCTCCTAAACTCACCAAAGGTGCTTTGGTCATTATATTCTTTCCAATGGTATCACTCTTCAGATCTCCTTTCCCTATACACCCAACAAAATGTTGTTACATAGCAAATATTTTATCACATAACTAAAACTGGTCTCATCCTTCTTTTTCATTGTAATAGCTCACTTTCCATACTAAGGGTTAAGATCTTATACCAATGTACATGAGAAATAGCATTAAGAAATTATAAGGTGCATTGCATTCACATGCGTATCATTAACATACACATATGAATTATGATATTGTATACGTTGTAAAGATTATTTATGCACTCAATTGACATATTCCGGGATATAAAAGATTTAAAATGATTATGATGTGATTGAGTATTTTTATGTCTTGAATTTTGGTTTGATGATTTTTAATTAATAATTTGGAATTTATTTGTTACAATTGTGAGATTTATAAATTTATGTCTATTTTGAACTAGGAAAAATGACAACTGGCAAGACAAGTTGATAAATGGTAGTAGAAATAAGTGACATATGGTAATAGAAATGAGTGACACATGGCATTAGGATTAATTGACAAGTTGCTTCGATAATTGGATGACAAATGGACTGGAGATTGATAGACAAATGGACTAATAATTAAGAGAGATGTAGTAGCATAAGTATAAGAAATGAAGCTTGTTTTTTTATGTGGTAAGTGTCATGACACCCACCATTCTTTTAACCTACACGATATACACTCATGCTTGAAGACCATCTTTCATTCCCACTTTTTGTGCTACATGCTTTCTTCATTCTTTTCCTCTTTCTTCTCTCATTTATGATACTCACGTACCACAATAACAATTTTGAGTTGCCATCGTCTTTCACTTTGCTACTCCAAGATATTGTTGATTTTTTCTTGTTACCAAAGACCTAACCTTTTCCACCTTAAAATGATGATGATCGTGTAAGTTTGGAGGAGCTAGGTTACTTGAGGATTTGAGAAATTTTAGAGCAAATCAAGTAAGTATATTATTGATCTTCATGGTTATTTTAATAGAAGCATTTATGATGATTGTTTAGGGATGGATTGATAGTGATAATGGTGTATGATGTGTGTTAGAATATTGATGAATAAATGGATATATTCATATTCTATTTTTGTATAGATGATAAATAATAGTTTATATGTTCTAGTATTGATGTTTTTGAGTTAGAATTGAGGCGAATTTGATGAGGAATTAAAGTAGAAGTGATGTACTGTGCATAAGATGTTTTGAGTTTGGTAAGAAAGAGTTAAAATATAGAAAAACATTAAAGGAATTGGATGGGAAATTCATGGACTATCTATCCCATGATTGTGGGAAGGCCTCCATAATCGTAGGAAATGCATTGAAAGTGAAATGTTATCTTTTATGTGATTATTGAACCAACTAATAATAAGTTACTTTACTATGGTGCATTTAGACTTGATTGAGGCTTGAAATGAACCTAATTTGATAATGAATTAATTGGTTAAAGGTTGAAATGTTAGGTTGTTAATTGAAGTTATAACTTAAGAATGGACTGTTGATATCAATGTGTTTAAAATCTAGAAATTTATGAATGATATAGGAATGAAGGTGTTCTTAGGAATGTAATTGTGATCCAAAAGAATGAGTAAGGTGTACTAGGTATGAATAAATGAAAATTTGGATATTGTGTGATTATAATATGCTAGAAAAAAGGAATTGGTGAATGTATGATTGATGAACTTAGAATAATAAAGTGTTCTTGAGGTATAACCTAAGTGCAAGATAGACATATACAAGTGATAATGTTTGAATGATCATGACGTGATTAAGGATAAATATCTGAAAAATTCAATTGAGTATGCATTGAACATGACACATGTATATGTGCATGATTGAATATTTATATGATTGATTAACTCAATAATGTGTATAAATGTTTGTATTGCATGATTTACATGCACAAATCGAACGTTAGTATCCAGACATTACCTGTTTGTCAAGGCAAAAGCTTAACTAGAGCTTAATGTGAGTCAACCTAGATGTTTCTCACTAGGATTGATTATTTCTGTTTAAATTTCAGCTATTGAAATATTATTAAGTGATATAGATAATTTTGGACATTTATGGTCCGAGGAGCTTGATAATTGAGATTTTATTGGGAGTCTTCCTAATTGAATGTGAATATGAAAAAATATGTATACTTAACTACGTGTTGAACATCGAACTTAGATCTGATGAATATGTGAAAATGACTATGTAATGAATGAAAGTTAGGTAAAGGAGTTGTGATCGGAGAGACCAGTGAAAAAGAGCTTAAAGCTAAGAAATGCGCATAAAGAGCCACAAGCTCAGTGTTTAATAAGCCCGATATCTATAATAGGTACGGGACAATTATTAATGAGCCTGGTATCTACAACGAATACAGGATAGTAAAAAGACACTCGGTCATAACAAAATAAAAATGAAAGTAGAGTCACGTGTACATATGCATTTGCATTTATATACATACATGTATTGTGTGAAAGATTGCAATGAATTACTAAATTGTGTTGATATAGTGATATGCAATATTTATGTACAGATTAATGAGATGACTGATTAAGATAAATAATAAAATTATTCTGAAATGAATATATGAAATGCAACGTGATGTTCAATATTTGATGATATGATTTGTTTATGAATTGATTATAAATTGTCTTTGTTTTTTAAAATGAGTGAGCACATCAAGGATCGTTCACTCACTGAGTTCGCAAAATTTATCAAAATTGCAAATGTTGATTTTCAGGTATGAGGAAAACTGAACTCCTAAGACAAACTAGTAGAAGTCTATTTCTGTCCAATTTGGAAGTCACAAATGACTCAGAGATCTAGTCAGCTGATACTGAGGAGTTTAGTCATAAAATTTTTGTTTAGTTCCTGATTCCGTGTAGACCATGTTGTAAAGAGTAGTAAACTCTCGTATGTTTTTGATACTGTATATATGCATTATGTAAATTATATTTTATAAATGGAAATGAGGAGTTAATCTTTTGATTATTTATGTTCTGTATGATGCCATAATAAGTAAATGTGATTGCTCTAACATGTTATTTTCATAGGGTATGTTCTAAAATGTCCTCTAGATGTTCGGACTTGTGCTCCATGGAGGTGGGGTGTTACATTCATGCTTCTCTTCCTATGTTTCTTTGGTACAAAACATTCACCACTATTGTTTATCTTATTAATCAAACATCCACCACTGTTGTTTATCTTATTAATCTCTTACACACTCCTGTTCTTTATCATAAATCTCCTTGTGGACTCCTATATTGTACTAAACCTGACCTTACTCATCTTTAAGTCTTTGGTTGTGCCTATTTTCCTTATTAGGCTCCACTCGTATAGACAAACTTATACCAAAGTTTGTATAATGTGTTTTTCTTAGTTATATCTCCTAATATAAAGGTTATCAATGCTCTGATCTCATCACCTCTAAACTTTAATTCTTATTATGTCTGTTTGCTTGAGCATCTCTTTCCCTACAAAAATTTACCTATATCATCTTCAACCTCACCTTCCCCCTCTCCTATTTCTTACATTTAAAAAACATTTAAAATTTAAACCTTAAAATTTTCTCTTAGTTTATATGGATGATATTTGAGTAACTGGTTCTTCACCATCCTTCATCATAACAATTATCTATGATCTTAACTCTGCCTTTTCTAGTCCAAATCATCGCTTTCTTGGTATTGAAGCTTAAACCACTTCTCTTGGTCTTTTTCTTACCTAAACACAATATACCAAAGATCTTCTTCTTTGAACTGATTTTGATAAATCTAAACCCGTTCATACACCCATCACTCCCTTTCTCCCTTTGTCTAAAAATCATAGTGTTCCCCTCTCTGATTCTACTGAATATTGTAGCATTATCAGTACTCTTTAATATCTTTGTCTCACCCATCCTGACATTCAATTTGTTTTCAATAAGGTATCTCAATTGTTACAATGTCATATTGACATTCACTAGTCTATGGTGAAACAGATTCTATGATATCTCTAATCCGCACCCTCTTTTGGCATTCACTTCACCAAATCTCCCAACCTTTCTTTACAAGCCTTTTGTGATGCTGATTGGGCTATTTTTCCTGATGATCAATGGTTTACATCTAGTTCTAAGAAGCAACCAACTATTGCTTGATCTAGCACTGAAGCTGAGTACTGAAGCATTACTATTGCTTTTTCAGACTTATGCTGGATTACTACTCTTTTTAGCAAATTGGGTTTCACTAGTTTTGCACCTAGCCTCTGGTGTGATAATCTCATTGCTACATTTCAAGCCTTAAATTCGGTTTCACATACTCGTACAAAGCATATTAAAATTGACATTCATTTTGTTTGTAATCCAATCGCCAACAAAGCTCTACTCATATTGCTAATATTATGAATAAAGCCCTATCTTCTTCAACATTTTAACAACTTCAAGACAAGCTCATAATCTCTTCCTGCCGTGAGCTTTAAGTTGGAGGGTGATAACATCTTAAAATCTCAACCACGATATATTGTACAATTTACCATTATTTTTCAGATGCCAAAATCAAATTTGTTGTATATTTTATTTATTCTTATCATTTATTTTATTTATCCTTATCTGGTTGTCATAATGTTGTATATTAAGGAACATTGTTAGTAGAAATAGAACATACAACATTCTTTCTTCATATTACTTTTTTCTTTGAGTTTGGACACGAATGTTGTTCATTGAACCAAAGATGCTATTGTCTCCCTAGGTTCCCGCCACTGGCTCATGTGTGCCTTTAACTTTTATAACATTGCTCACAACTAGGAATCCAAGTAATATCGAGGTCAATTTTGTTTTGATCGACAGCATGAATCATGACTAAGTAGTACAATTACTTAGATGAATAGACGGTCCAAAATCCTAGCTAAAGCTAAGAATCTAGTCCTTTGAATTATTCTAAATCCTAATTAACAAAAATTTCGAAATAAGTCCAAAAACACTGGTGAATTTTAATATTTAAGAATACATGCAAGAGAGCTTTCTTGTCAAAGAATCAATACAAGCATGCACCATTACTAACTAGGAGTGGAATAATAACGCATATAATCAGAGCCCTTACCAGTTGTCAGCAAGGCAAGTTAGCTGTAATCTTGGGCTCGCTCATGCAAATGACACATTCTTTTCCTAGGGTACTGTCATTAGTGTCAGCAAAATCAGGATTCCCAACTCCAAATATTTCTTGAAGTTCATAGCGAACTCCACAACCCACAATATTTGTTTTACCACTTTTGCTTCAAACTGGGCCTCATTATTCTTGTGTAGGATAGCTTGAGTGATTTGCGCATGAGAAGTTGTGATTGGTAGAGATCTCCATATCCTCGGAGGAAAAAGGAAAGCATGCCTCGGCATAGACAGCAAGAGGAAACTCGTGTTTGTTCAGTGGCGACTTTGATAAGTCGTCCGACTCAAAGAAGCCTAGATGAATGCCAGCTCCTGAAGGCTGACAGAACTTTTGCACCAGTCCTTTCTTGAAGGGAATTCTGCTGGGCGTATACATTTCTGGGTACTGAGGAATGAAGGTTCAATTGGTTGCTTCCCTAGAAAAGTAAAATATAGTGATGCTGTCATTTCAATCAAGGGAAATTATGTTGTACATACAAAAAGATAACAATCACATACTGCAAGATATTTTTGTTGAACGAATTCCAGATCAATAAGAACATGAGACAGTAGTTGATAAACAAGTACAACTGCTATTTAAATGCAAAGAAATACAAAATGAAAGTGGAACGGACAGTTGCTATATACTCAACAGTTTTAAAGTAATTCGTCAGAACAACTGATGAAATTTTAGCAATAAATTCTTACTGAGGAAAATCAATTCTGTGAAAATCAATCTATATGCAAAAGTTCAGCATTTAAAATGAGCTTATTCAAGTGAAATAAACATTGAAGCTTATGATTTAATTACATAAAAAGTTAGTTCACTAGTAGTCACCGGGCATGAAATAGTAAGAAAATTTAGTATCATTGTAACAAATTAACCCCCAAAAGATAAACAAACGAGAAAAGGTTTTTCATCTCATAGAAGAATTTTTTTAATTTCAGACATTTATTATTTACAATTACATTTTTCAAGAAACTAAAAGACTTGGTGGAATTTTTCTGTCAAAAATACAATGATGCCAAGGATTTCCTTACCTGTTATAATGTCCCTTAATCGTGAAATGCTCTCACAAGATGAAAGTTATGAAGAAGATGAAAAGCTTCAAAATGCACCCCAAGTGGTGAAAAGTAAATCCATTGCTATGTTGAGAATAACTTTTGAGGCTTGGAAGGAGTCCATGATTCTCTCCTTGTAGCTTTCTTTCACTCCCAGCTTCCATCACCTCTATATGGTGTACATGCGCATTAGCTTTAGTTACTCTCCTCCATCCTTTTGCTTTCTCATAAACCTGTTTGCAACTCTAAAACTCCTCTTTCGTCTTCAATCAACCATATATTTTCTTTTAACCGCTCGACAGTACCCTGCATAACTCCTCCTCGGACAATATGACGGAAACTCTAAAAGATTTCTCGCCTCTAAATCTTCCTCAGCCCCCCCAGTCACCACTAACTCCCACCACACACTCCCCACTCCGGGGACCTCCTTACAAACTGCTTCAGCTATATCTTCATTCTCCACTTCATTTAATTGAGGGAAGAAATCCATAAGAGAACTAAATCCTCTAAAATTCCCACTCCATTCACCATTTATGACCAGAGTTGGAACTTTAACACTCAAAGAAATTTTATTCCTCAATTGAAAAATCTCTTGATTGTGGATAATCTGGCTAGAGTCTAGCCAATTATCAAACCAAAACCAAGTTTTTCACCATTTCTAATCCTATGTTTAATATAAAGATATATAAAGCCCCTCAGTCCCATTATCTAATTAAAAATCTAAGAGAACTTCCTCAAATAAGTAGCCTGCCAAAAATTGGTGTTTTTAAGGAGGTACTTATGGATCAATTTACCCCCTGACCCCACATCTTAACGAGACTTCAATTGGGTGTTGATGATGACTCATGGATCAATTTGGTCCATAGTGCCTGCTGATCTGTATAGAGCCTCTAAAGTTTTTTACAAATTAGAACCTTTTACATGTTAATAATAGAAATGATCCCAAGTTCTCTAAATTTCTTTGAGTTAGTAACCTCACTCCATTTAATATTTGATTTTAGCATTCTCTGTTCTACTAGACCATAGGAATGCTTTCATAATTCTGCTTATCTCTTTAGTAATCTTCCTAGGCAATGTAATATGGGCTATCCAGTGTAGATGTAAGTTGCTTAAGACTAAAATAGTAATAATTATTCTAGTAGCATAAGAAAAAATCTATTATGTCAATCATTGACTCTGGATTTGATTATTTCTATGAGAGGCAAACAATCATGATACTTGATCTCGGAAGATGTGATTGGTATACCTAAGTAGGAAAAAGGTGTTGAATAAACATTTAACCTAGCAACTCTCCTTACTTCAACGATATTACTTACATCTGTTAATATATAAAGGCTATTCTTCTCAGTATTGAGCTTCAAACCTGACCACTTCGTAAAAATGTTTAAGACATTCATCATAAGATTGATGGAGTAAGGTTCAGTACCACAAAGAAGTAAGAGATCATCAACATATATTATATGAGTTAGGTTGATAGCACTACATTTGTAGTGAAGTTGGAATCGCCTAATGCATGAGATCAGCTTGCTTGTTAGCCTTGACAAACCTTCCATTACAAGAGTGAATAAATAAGGAGATAGGTGGTCCCGCTATCTAATCCCCATAGCAGACTTGAAAGGCTTAAATGGAATTCCGTTCACAAGCACACTTAAAGAGGGAATTGAATAAAATTCATTATCCAATTAACCAATCTGTAAGGTAATTGCAAAGCTTCTAGGCATATCTGAATAAACCTCCAATTAATAGTATCAAAAGTTTTGAAAAAAAATCAATTTTAAGTAGACAACTTTTGAGATTTCTACCTGAGTCGTAGTCCTTTAATAATTCTTGAATAAGGACAATATTATCCCTTATGTTTCTGTCATGATTAAAAGCCCCTTGTGCAGAATTAATGATACCTAAGATTGCAACCTTGAGCCTTTTTGTTAGAAGTTTGGAGATCACTTTATAAATTGTGTTGCAATAATATATAGGTATAAATTCATTCATCCTTCAAGGATTTTTCTTTTTAGGAACCAAGGTACGTATGATTAATTTCTTAAAGAATTTTGAAGGAAGTAAAGAATTCTAGTACTACCTCAGCGAAGAGCTTGTTTGTAACTTCCCATGTAAGTTGAAAAAACAGTGTAGTAAACCCATCAGGTCCAGGCAATCTTGAAGGATGAAGGTAAAATAGTACCCTTTTAACATCATGCTCAGTGAATGGAGACACTACATTCCCTTATACTTTGATCAATAGTACAGTCAAATAGCGTTAAAGTATTTAGACTTAGCTCAGTGGTATCAACAAAGCCTATAAGCTTCATAAAGTAGTTTATAGCAAGCTCCTATAAGCTATTATAATTAGTATGTTCAGCCTTACAACTATCTTGAAGCATAAATATTTTACTGACATTCCTTCTATCAAGCAAGGATGAGTGGAAGAATTTTGTATCGAAGTCCCCTTCTTTTAACCTATAAAGCCTAGCTTTCTATTTGAGGACGGAGTTTTGAAGGCTTAGAGCATTCTGGTACTCTTGTAGTCTTCTTACCTCTACCAATATGGATTTTGTATTATGAGGAAAGTCATAGCAGTCTTGCTGAGTTTGGATCAACTTTTTAAAAGTGTATTTAAGTTCTAATTTTACCCGTGCATGAAGCTTTTAAGAGCATCCTTCACCATTTTTAATTTCTGCATCATCTTAAGATTTAAAACCCTCAACTTCATGATTCCAACATTTGCAGACTATTTCTAAAAAACCATCCATCTATATAATTCCATTAAAGAATCAAAAGGGAGCTCCTGCTATTCTTTTTTCAATAATTCTTGACACTAGCATATAAGCATGATCTGACATCAAATTTTCATCAGAATGCACAAAGGAGTTGGAAAATTGGTTCAGCCAAACTGAGCTAACTAATGAACAATATAACTTTTTCCTTATAAGTAGACTACCTTACTGATTATTGGTCTAAATGAGTAACCTGCCTGATGAATTGAGATCTACTAAGTCTATGTGCAATAAAAAGCTGGTAAGTTTCCTTATTAGTCCTATATTGAACCTTCTTCCTCCTTCTACTTCAGATAAGTTTAATGAATAGTTGAAATACCCTAAAACAAGTCAAGGATGCTGAATACTATGTTGTATATTATGTAGGTCCATCCATAGTTTGCTTCCTTGAAAGCCAAAGTTAGAAGCATAGACTAAAAATAACTCAAAAACAATAGTCATACCTTGGAACTGACATTATAAATGTATATATTAATCAGTTTCTGCCACTTCTCACACTCCTATCATTTCAGCATTGTAGAGACATATAATTCTACCTTTGTAGTGTGAATTGTGATTGGAAATGAGCTTCCATTCCACACACAAAAATTTAGAACCAAATAGGAAAAGCGAATCCTAAATTTGTGTTTCAAGAAGACCTATGATGCGAGGCTTCCTTTCCTTCACCATTTTTTTCACAATTGTCTTTTTAAATGGGATCATTTAGCTCTCTAGTATTCTAAACTAGGATTTCCTTATATGGGGGAATCCTTATTGTTTTTAGTAATTTCCCTTTCTTTTTCATTTATTTTCTTACAGTATTATTATTTTGCACCCGAAAGTCCTTATTTCCTACTTGAATTGTTGGATCTACTTCAGGAACAAAACTATCTGCCCTTGCATTCTCAAGATTAACCTGTTTAGTATCTGTACTAATGGTGGTATATAATTCAGCTCCATTGTTCTCCAGAATCTACCCTTAATGTTCAGTGATTGCCTTAAACTTATTTCTTTCAGGCAAAAGATTGGTTGTAGCTGCGTCAATATTAGAATATAAGGTAGTATTAAAAGCAAGTTCATTAATACCTGCATTAATAACATCATTTTTGTCATCTCCAGAGTTCATCAAGGTTAATTCGCTACAAATATCAGTAGCTACAATTGTTCTACTCTTAGATTGGGGGATCTCTACAAGCTAGGAATTATTGTCAGTAGTATTCAGACATGCCCTCTTATTTACAGTTTCTTCTTTAACAGAAAGCCAAGGAAAATATTTCTACTCACACCTAATGTTGTGAGTTATTTAAACTAACATATGTAAGAGTCCCTTCACACGTGCTTCAACATCTTCAGTAGTGACATGGTCCAGTGAAGTATTTCTAATTTCATATTCCATTAACTCCTCATGCCAGTCTTTTTTAAAAGTTCTGCTAGTGGGGACGCATTTATTGGATATATTACTAGGCTTCCAAGGCTAAGAAATATGAATGTACATCTTCTCCAACTTCCAGTTTCACTTAATCTTAAAACAGGTCAGCTATTAGGCGTAGGAGAATTTCTAATTATTTTAATACACACTTTAGTATAGCAGATCCTCTCTATGATTGTAGTTTGAGAGTCCATGCAGAGTAGCTTTCCCGAAGAGCTAGCCAAAAAGCTCAGGCCCTCAATTGTCTAGAACTCTATAAGCAGATTGTGGAAATGAACCCATAATGGAAGCACATTAATTTTATCCCTATGAAGCTTCATACTCGACCTCTATTATTGTAAGAACATTAGCTAATCACCAATACGCCAAGGTCCTTATCCTCCTTTAGCATGACCTTGTCCAATCCCTTTTTACTCAATCTTGCTTTTACCCATGCATTCACAATTGGAAATGCAGGGTGTTTATACCAGAAGAAACCGATTAGGGTTATGGACCATACCTTTGGGCCTACCTGAAGTAGCTCCACTGGAGTGGTAATGACACCATCCTTAATAACATTTTGGTAATGCTTAAGGGAACTTTTGTTATGTTACTTCAAAAAACATATTTCTCTAAGCTCCTATTAGATGAGGATTCTCAAAGCTTCCTCCCCTCATTTAGGTTTTGCTCCATTTTCTTGTCTCCAAATTTCCCTATGAGCGGCTCCCTAGAAAGAGTAGGGAAGTCCTCCTTAGAGAGCAAGGGTTCATCTTTCTCTATATGGGAGGCCTGACGAAGGCATACCATTAAGGCAAAGGCCTCAACCACCTTGAACAAGTTGAATATTGAGGGGGAAGCAATCAACGAAGGAAGGTATATTTCCAAAATAGGAAAGAAGGGTAGAAACGTAATAATCTTAGAGAGAAGTTAGAGCATTAGAGAGAAGTCCTTAGACACATAGACTTTAATTTTTGTTACATAACTTGAAAAAGTAAAAGAGGATAGATCATTAGAAAATACTTGATCACAACTTAGCAAATTTTGCATGGTTTTAAACTTAACGCCTTGTTTACAACCCCTAGTCTATCAAATCACTTATCAATTATCATTCAGGCAATTGTAAGTGTCAAGATACCTTTTAGGTTTAACAATTTTCTAACAAAGTTGTCAGGTTTTGCTGAGGCAATTTGGAAGGGAAACAGTGGAAACATCATAGGGATAAAGCATTTTGTATAATCCAAGAAAATGAAAATCAATAAGGATGAATTGTATAAGGAGCATATAGGAAACACTCACTAATTACTCAGTACTGCTAAGATATCACTTAATATAATCCATGCTAACTTGAACAACAACCTTGCATTAACAACCTTACAAGATCGTGAGCGGTAAGCAATGCTTAATCTATCCAAAGCCCTAAGGTATGATATGCCCCTATGGTAAAAATGTCAAATTAGACCCTAACATCTGCTTTCTAGCAAGAATTAATGGTAGCATTTTGTCCATTGAAGAGCTCCTTGAATAACACCACATTAAAACATACAGAAAAACAATTATGCTGCTCAAGATATTCAGAGGTACCACAATAGTATGGCTGTGAACCATATATAAAGAAAAAAAAATAAGCATCCACAATTTAAAAAATACAGATGGAAAAAATATCCTAAAAGAAAATTCTATAAAAAACCATATACTAATTATAAAAAGTATTTTAGAAAAATCTTATAGAAAATATAAACCAAAACAACAATATTGCCCACAAAAGAAAAAACAATGTAGATGTTCTTCATCCTGATATTGACTAATAAGAGGTAAAATATGATTAATTTGATTATTGATTTCAATACAAATATTACAATGATTACAAATATTACAAATGGATGTTCTCATGTTCTATTTTCTATGTATAATAACGTGTATCTCTTTGGTTGTTATTAAGGTAAACTAAAGTAAAGATAAAGAAAAGGCTAAAGTAGTGTCTTGAAATGAGGTGAGTTAAAATGATAAGTTAGAGATGAAATAAAGGTAATAATGAAGTTAAACATGTGCAAAACTTTATGATAAATGTATATATGTATGAATGTGTTATTTTTGGTGTTAATGATCAATCATAGATTATGATTTGTTTATGAATGATACTGAGCTGAAATAGAAGTGAGAATGAAGAGGAAATGATGAGGAACTAAGATAGAAATGATAGACTAAGTATAAGAGATGATAGATGTAACTTGTAGGAGTTAGAAAATCTGGAAAATTGGAAGAATAAAGCTAGAATTTTCACACAAAAGCAACCCACGATTGTGGGAATGCCCAAACAGGGCTGAAAGTTTCTACCAATGAAACCCACGATCGTGGGAAGTTGTCTATGATCGTTTGTTAAGTGAAAAATGCATCTTTTATTTATGCTTTGGAACAACAAATGGTTAGGTACTTTCATATGATGCATTTAGGCTTGAATTAAGCTTCAAATGGACTTAGTTTGATGATGGATTAAGTGATTAAATGAGTGATACGTTTAGGGTGATGAATGAGGATATAAATTTAAAAATGAATTGTTGTATATTAAGTGTTCAAAGCTGGAATTTGAGATGTTATAGGAATGAAAGTGAACCTATGAAAGCTAATGTGATTCAATTAAGATGAATATGAGTATTAAGTAAAGATGAATGATAAATTGGATGTTTGGTGATCTTAAAATGTTAGAATAACCTTAGTAAATGATTAAATGATGAACTTAGAATAATCTTGCACAAATGAGGTGAAAACCTAATTCAAATTTGACATATATGAGTTATGAAGTATGAATAATCATAAGTTGTGAATTAAGGAAAGATAGTCGGGATTGTCATTGAGCATGCATTGTACTTAGCATATATATACATATGTGCATAAATGAGTACTTATGTGATTGTGCAAAGTTGTAATGTGTGTAAATGCGTGTTGCATGATATAGAAGCGCCAATAGAGTGACAACATCTAGACATTGCTAGGACATCAAGGCAATAGCTATGTGTAACACCCCACTCCCGCCGAACCCGAACCCGATATCGAAAGTGATATCCGAATCCTTGCCCCGCGAGGGTGGCGTGTCACATCACTTAACACTTAGAAAAAGTAGGAATACTTTTTTTTTAAAACGCTTTGCACTTGTCACTTATGGTGACCACTTTTTCTTTTCAAAACATTTTGTCTATTTAAACCGAAAACGAAACACGTTACAAC
>JANZXR010357520.1:0-21168 GCA_027575705.1 Erythroxylum echinodendron
AGGATACAACAACAAGGAGAAGATAGATTGCTAAAGGAAAAGATTCAAAAGCAAAGGATTTGGATACAAGAAGAAGGTTAGGATAGCACAGCGAGGATTTAAAACTGTAGCAAAGGAGTCGGTAATACTCTTCATCTTGTTTATATTTTTTTATTATCCTTATACCATATCATGTGTGGATTGGCATGATGATTTGGATTTGTTGCTTCTATTGGAAAAATGATTTCTTAAAAGTTTTGAAATCTACCATTTCTCTAAATATAGTATGCTTTCTTTTTCCGATCCAACAGCTTGTTCTGCAGTGGAAATGGGAATGAATCATTATAGATGTTAATATGGATTGCCCAAGACTACAAGGAGAAATGATGCTATATATGTTGTAGTGGACCGATTAACTAAGTCAGCTCATTTCTTATAGCGAGAGAGAATAACACAGTAGAACAGTTGGCTCAGAAGTATGTGTATGAAGTGGTTACACTGTATGGGGTTCCACTGTCCGTTGTATTAGACAGGGATCCCAAATTTACATAAAGAATCTGAAAGATTTTGCAGTCAGTTATAGGTACAAAGTTGAACTTCAATACTGCATTTCATCCTCAAACGGGTGGGCAGAGTGAGAGGATAATCAAGACTGTTAAGGATATGCTCAGGGCATGTGTATTAGAGTTTCAAGGAGCTTTGGATTAGTATATTACATTGATTGAATTTGCTTACAACAATCACTATTATAGTACTATTGGAATGGCACCTTATGAGGCATTGTATAGTAGAGTTTGTCCATCGCCTCTATATTAGGATGAAGAAGGTTTGAAAATGATAGATGGCCTTGAGTTGATACAAGATACAGTCGATAAGATGAAACTGATCAAGAGTCGAATAAAAGCGGTCCAGGATAGATAGAAGAGCTATGTGGATCAGTATTCACGGGATATGGAATACAGTATAGGAGATAGAGTTTTTCTGAGAGTATCACCTTAATGAGGTGTGCTGAGGTTTGGTAAAAAAGACAAGTTGAGCCGTAAGTACATTAATCATTATGAGATCATTAAGAGGATAGGACCTTTGGCATATAAGTTAGCTTTGCCTAATGAAATGCTTCAGTTGCATAATGTGTTTCATGTGAGCATGTTGAGAAGATACAGATCTGATCGAACTGAGAAGTTGTTAGTAATCTAAGCTATGTTGAGGAGCCAATCAAGATAGTTGGTCTTAAGACAAAGCAGCTAAGAAACTGAGAAATTCTTATGGTGAAAGTTCTATAGAGAAATCATTTGAGTGAGGAAGCAAATTGAGAAACAGAGGAGCATATGAAAAAGCAATATCCCCACCTGCTTCATCAATCAGGTAAGAATTTCGATGACGAAATTTCTTGAGGGGAGAATTGTAATGTCCCAATATCCCATGTTAGGGGCTAGGACCCTAGAATAGTGTATACTGAGAAATTAGAAATGCATTTTATGCATCATATAGCGTATTTAAATATGTGAATTATATGATATTCATGAAATAATTGTACATACATTCATTGACATTTTTTGGGAATAATTGAGTTATAAATGCGATTAAAATGTGAATTGTGGTTTTTATGTATTGAAAATTGATTTAGAGACTATTAATATTATTTCAAAATTTTTGGAGAATTTTAGGAAATTTCTAAAATTTTTGGGTATTTTAGCCTAGGAAAAAATGGAAATAAGAGATAAATTCACCAATTATAATATGACATGTGGCAGTCTGATTTAGGTGACAGATGTATTTCATGCAATAGTGATATATGGAGAGGTTTGATTAAGACACGTGGTTACGTTTATGATAAAAAAAATTACTGTAGATGTTCTTCACCATCGAAAACACTGTTTAGTAAATTCCCTTCTTGTATTATTTAACACGATAACATCAACTTTGTATTTTGTGTCTTTGATTCACTCTCACTGTTGAAAGCATTGATGAATTAAGTAAGTGATTTTTATGATATTTTATTGTGTAAATAAATACATGCATGCGTGGTTTTAGAAGTGTAGTTTCGGTGAATAAACTTGATGAATGAGTTAGATGGAAGATTTATGAATAGAAAGTGTGCAGAAAGTGTATAGGTTTGTAAAAATCTGAGTTTAATGAGAGTTGGTGAATTAGAGAATTGTAGACAAATTATGGACTGGAATTTTGCTCTATTTTTTTACCATGGATTATGTGAATGTTTTTGAGTTAACTGCAAAAGGATGTGAAAAGTAGGATATAGATTCTGTTGAGACTTGTTACTGCTCATAAAAACAAATTGCAGTAGAGAGAGGAAGTGATCAGAACCAAGGTCAACATGTTCTTGATAGAAAGCTTACTTCCATGGATTGAGGATTTCATGGAGATTCACGTGGGAAGCAAGCTGTCATAGGTGGACAAGTAGCTGCCAATGATCCATTATATGTTCCTAGTGGGCCAATCACAAGATCAAGATCCAAGAAGGTCAAGGAAGCTATGCAAGGATTGATGCACAAAACTTAGGTAGACTTAGACAATTGAGCTGAGTTGAAGTACAAGCCATTCACGTTAGGCTTGGAAGAGGGAGATCCAATCTTGATCCATTGTATCAAAGTTGCGGAAGACTAAATCAATCGTGAAGATTACATGTTTGGGCTGTGCATTCTTGGACAGATTCTTTAAGATTACATGTTTGGGCCATAAATCATGTTCAAGACTTAAATATTGGTTCATTTGGTTATATTTTCTTAGTATGACCAAAATTCTATGTTAGGGAGGCTTTGGTTGTGTTTAAATCTAATTAGAAGCATTAACATCAGATTTGGATCAGATTTGATTAGTTAGAGTTTGAATCGTAATTAAGTATTACAATCCTATTCCAAGTGGGATTGGCATGACTTAGACTTTTGCTACAAGTAGGATCAGTTTGTTAAATTCAGATTAGGTTTATCTTATCTTAGAATCCTACATGTACTAGGATTGGTGTGATACATATCAGATTAGAGAGTTAGAGAATTGGTCAAATCAGATTTGTTATGACCTTGTTTCTTAGAGTTCTATTAGAATTAGTATTTATAGGGTCTTGGATGTTCATTATGGAGTAGGAATTCAGATTATTCTATTGGAAAATAGAGAGAGAGAGTTTTCTCCTTGAGTTCTTGAAAGAACAAACCCAGAACTTATCAAAGAAACCTTTCTTTGTGGTGTTCACAGCACTTCCAATATAACCTTTGTTCAAGTTTTTGTATTCCTTAGGTTTAGACTTTAATATAGTCTAAGTTTTTGGTTTCATTGTTTCTTAGATGTAGGTTCTTTATACCAAGGTTCTTGTCTAATTAGACAAAGGGTCAAGGTCCATCAAAACCAGATTTGTGTTTAGGTTTCTTGGGATCATATAATCAGATTATTGTGGGTTTTCTAGGGCTCATCTCTATTGGGTTCACATCACTTGGCCTCATCATGAATTTGAGATGTGATTAAGCCTTGAACGAATCCTCACATAGCTTGCTTGAGCTTTGAAGCTTACTGCCTTGTAATTGGTCCACTAGACATAGAAAGCTTGTCTTGTTGAGTAGTGTTGTGGTGTTGAACCTCCTTGCCAAGGCTGGTTGTATCAAAATGCCTATTTTGATGACTTGTATAATAGGGTATAGGAACTAAAGTAAGATAGCTGAATTGTAGCTAAATACTTTCAAGAATTGGAGGCCTTGAAAATCAAATCTAGCACTAAAGATGATGAATTGACTGCTTTAGCCCATTTTCTTGGAGGGTTAAATCAACCAATTTGCCAAAGAGTTGAGAAGCAAGGGTACATTGACATGGATGATTTGTTAGAGAAAGCCATGAATGTTGAGAGATATATGAAGGAGAATGTTTTTACATCTTCTTTTAATGTAAACGCTCGAGCTAACAATGCTCACTGGCAGGAAAATAAATTGGGAAACAATGGGGATAAAAGAAAGTCGCCCACCCTAGTACCAATAAAAATATGTCCTTTAAAACTTATAAGTCTAGGGCTAATTCTTTAAACTTGGGTCAACACTGAAACTAGTCAAAACCTATCATATGCTTTAATTGTCTAGGTAAGGGTCATATAGCATCACAGTGTCCTAACCAAAAGGTGTATATGTTGTTAGAGGATGGGACTTAAATTAGTGATCAAAGAAGAAGGTGTTGGGGTGATGACTTTGATGATGAATTCGAGGCTGAGGGGTCTAATGAAGCATTGGTGGTAGTCCAAGCCTTGAATGCAAAAATCTCACCTCAGCCAAGTGATGAGCAATGTATTAACATCTTCCATACAAGATGTTTAGTTAAGAATACGGTATGCCTTGTGATTATTAATGGAGGTAGTTATACTAATTGTGTTAGTAAGCATCTTATTACTAGGTTATTGCTAACTACTACTCGACATCCTCATCTATACAAGTTGCAATGGTTAGATGATAGAGGTGAGGTAAAGTTAAAACGTTAATCACTTATTCATTTGTCTATTGGGAAGTGCAAAGATAAGGTGCTTTGTGATGTTATACCTATGAGTGCATGTTACATATTGTTGGGGCGTCAATGGGAGTTTGATAGGCGCAAGAATAAAGATGGATATACTAACAAGTATTCTTTTGTAATGAATGGTAAGACATGTACTAATGAGAACCAAGGTCAACAAGTTCTTGATGGAAAGCTTGTTGCCATGGATGGAGGATTTCATGGAGATTCATGTGGGAAGCATGCAGCCATAGGTGGACAAGTTGCTGCCAATGATCTATTATATGTTCCTAGTGGGCCAATCACAAGATCAAGATCTAAGAAGATCAAGGAAACCATGCAAGGATTGGTGCACAAAACTTGGGCAGATTTGGACAATTGGGTCGAACTGAAGCACAATCCATTCAAGTTAGGCTTGGAAGATGGAGATCCGATCTTGATCCATTGTATCAAGGTTTTGGAAGACTAAACTAATCTTGAAGATTACATGTTTGGGCTGCGCATTCTTGGACAGATTCTTGAAGATTTCATGTTTGGGCCATAAATCATGTCCAAGATTCAAGTATTGGTTTATTTGGTTATATTTTCTTAGTATGGCCGAAATTCTACGTTAGGGAGGCCTTTGGTTGTGTTTAAATCTGATTTGGTTTCTTTAGATTAGATTTGGATCAGATTTGACTAGTTAGAGTTTGATCTGTAATTAAGTCTTACAATCCTATTGCAAGTGGGATTGGCATGACTTAGACTTTTGATACAAGTAGGATTAGTTTGTTAAGATTCAGATTAGGTTTATCTTGTCTTAGAATCCTACGTGAACTAGGATTGGTGTGATACATATGAAATTAGGAAGTTAGAGACTTTGTCAAATCAGATTTGTTATTACCTTGTTTCTTAAAGTTTTATTAGAATTAGTATTTAAAGGGTCTTGGACGTTCATTATGATAATTCAGATTATTCAATTGAAAATTGAGAGAGAGTTTTCTCCTTGAGTTCTTGAAAGAACAAAGCCAGAATTTGTCAAAGAAATCCTTTTTTTGTGGCGTTCACAACACTTCCATTTTAACCTTCATTCAAGTTTTTGAATTCCTTGGGTTTAGACTTTAATATAGTCTAAGTTTCTGATTTCATTGTTTCTTGGATGTAGGTTCTTTATACCAAGGTTCTTGTCTTTTTAGACAAAGGGTTGTGGTCCATCGAACCAGATTTGTGTTTAGGTTTCTTGGGTTCATATAATCAGATTCTTATGGGTTTTCTAGGGTTCATCCCTATTGGATTCACATAATGTACTTTGAAACCCCTTTCCCCTAAAGAGGTTGTAGGCACATAAATCAAATTGAGAGAAGACAGAGAGAGAAAAGACAAGGTGAGTGCAAAAGTCATGTGCAGGGAAAGAAGAAAAGGAAGCACTAGTTGAGAGAAAGAGTAAAAAGCCAAAAGCTAGTGAGAAAAAAGGCAGCTTTTACGTGAGTGTAAGAGATGTGGATAAGGCTATTTATGCTCATATGCTTTTGTCCTTATGATTTATAAAGAAAACCATTTTGCTACTAATGAACTACCTAGTGATTTACCAACAAGGTTTAAAATATTTTGCATGATTATGAGGACATCTTCCTTTAGGAGATGCCAAAGGGGATTCCACCACTTCAAGGAATCAAGCACCAAATCGATTTCCTACCTGGTTTAGGCATTCCCAACTGACCAACGTATCAAGCCAAACCTTAGGAGACAAAAGAGCTACAACGTCAAGTTAATGAACTCCTTGACAAAGATCTTTTGGATTCGAGGGTGAATCCTTCTAAGGAAGGAGGGAATGATATGAATCTAGGGGCTAGTGATGTGAGATCCATTTGCGGGTATTGTTGGGCCTATGACATCCATTTGGAGCCATTTGGTGAGTATCTTGCCCCCATCACTTCACCACCAATGCAAAATTCTCTTTACATTTTGGCAAATCCTTTAAAATTTTAATTATATCAACAACTAGCAGCTCCTTGCTTGGTTTGGTCTTTTTCTATCTTTTGTTGTTATATTCGTTTCTCTTTGTCTTTTTCCGTTTTATTCATCTTATTAAAAAATATTCATTTGATTACTATCTAAAATTCAATTTCATGCTTATTGTATTAGTTGCATTTGATTTGAATTAGTGTTTTAAAAAAGAAAAGGAATAAAAAAGAAGAATTTAGATAGGTGCTTAATGTTAAAATCAAATATAAAAGTTGTTGCTTATATCTGATTTCCTCGTCTATCTACATTGTTATATAGTTTTAAACACATAATTTACACGTTCTTGTTTCATTTTAAAATTCTCTTTGTTAAAATCTAGTTTCCCTTACACCCTTCTCATTTGAATATTAGTTTATTTCTTATCTTAATTCTAAATATCTTCTCTTTATTTTCCTTTTCTTTTGCTCCTTTCTCAAATTGTTTGAGTTGATTTGTTTGTTCTTGAGTGCTAAAAGTTAATTCTTGACGAAAACACACAAGAGAGTGTTTATGAGGTAAACTAATATTGTTCTTTTAGGTTTTAAACTTGAGGAAAATAAAGATCAGAACAAAGGCATTCAAGAAACTTTTGACTTCAAATTATACATGAAAATTATGCGACAAATATTGGTAAATTCTATGAGATTTGATGTGGTTGATGATTGGTTTGAAATGTTGGAAATAAACTATACATTAAAGGGAAGATTTGGAGCATGATGATAATTTTAGTGATGACTTAAATGTTAAAGAACAAGCCTTAATGCAAGTTAAGCATATTTCGACATAATAGTTGACTTATGATTGATAATAACTTGGGGATTACAAAATTAAAAATTCTACCATTCCAAGAGAATATCTTGAAGCTTATTTAGAATGGGAAAAAGTGGAGTTAGTTTTTGATTGCCATAACCATTTTGATAGAAAAAGGTGAAGTTGGCCACTGTAGAATTTACTAATTATCAGATTATCTGGGGGGATCATCTTTTACTTAGTAGAAAGGAATATGGTGATAGATCTATAGACCAATGTTATGAATACCATACCATTATTGGTAACATATTTGATTTTGGTACAGTACCATACCAGTACCGATCAATAGTAGATACTGTTTTAGATAATTTTTTAATTTTATAAAATAATCCATAATTTTTTAAAATTGCAAAATATTCCTTCAATATACTGTACTGTATAATTTTTAACTTTACATCAATGTTATCTCAAAAAATCATAATACTGAAATTTCAAATAACAACAAATTATTTATTTTTATTAATATTATTTTTCACATATTTCGCATATAAATAATAACCACAATTAATATGAAAAAGATCATTTAATCATCATATAAATATAAAATTAAGAACAATACAAAATATTTTAAATAATACAATTTATCATATAATAAATAATAGTTATATCAAAATATCAAATAATAAATAATAAATAATAAATATACTCCCTCCATTATCTAATGTTACTCTCTTCCATATTAATAATATCTCTTAACTATCATTCCCACATGACTAGGATGACTTTTTCATTATCTTAAGAATCAAAATCTTGAAAAAATATATTCATTTATCTTAAATTTATTAAGAGTTCAAAATAAGTGGACAAGAAGACACCTTGTTTATCGCTCAGTCTATAATTTGTTTATAAAAGGAAAAACCTAGGGATTGCATGAATTTAACAATTTTCTTGTAATAGCAACAACCTAGGTAGAATATTTTAGAATATATTTAACTCTCCTATCTTGTTATATGGTTTCCTATGTAAGAAATTTCCAAATCAAAACTCAAAACCATTGTTCAACATTTATAGATAATAAGTTTTCCAAATACATACAAACTTTGGATATAATTCAATGTTTAGGTCGATTGAATTCAAATTCCATGCAGGTGAATGTGCAAGTTATAGACATTAGCTAGGCCCCAAAACTTCACATTCTACTCAATCCCAATAAAGATTAAACAATATCATCTCATAAATTTGCGTGTTCTATTATTCTTCAAACTTCAAAGGCTTCTCTCCTACGCAAGTATACACATAATATACTTTTTTCACTGCTTATCCTGTAGTTCTATCAAAATAGACAGCTATAAGCGATTCTCTTCTTAGCAATGATGAGAGGGCCAGAGACTTGATCAACGAATAGATATAGATTATATATAAATGGGGTCTACTTTTCTACTGCTATTATTTAAAGGTTCATTTTATAATTACAAGAGAGGTAGTCAACAAGAGGTGGGTAGTGGTGGTCGATGGGAGAGATGATGCTGGCACTAGGCTGAGAGTGGGACGCTAGGCGACTGGGGCTGGAGAGAGAGAGGAGAGAGAGAGGCAGAACATACGTCAGCAGGGAGGTGAGTGTTATTTTGAAATTTATTTTTTAGATAAGTCCTTGAATTTTTTAAAATTTACGGTATTGACAGATATTTAGCTGGTATTTTAAATACCGACTGGTACCAAGTGAAATTGTCAGTATCAATTTTAGACCAGTACAATACCTTTTAGCTAGTACCGACCAGTATAGTATGAATCTTGTCACAATGCTACAGACCCATCAGAAGAGATTAGGCAAATGATGAAAAGGCAATGCATTTTTAGTCACTATCACAATTTTTTTTGAAAAGGCAATTGTTGTAGAAATTGCAAGAGTCAGAGTGGAACATTACCATAAGGAGACAGAGATTGTCATCCTTAGAGCTAATGTAGAGAAGGATAGGGAAGCAACAATGACACAGTCTCTAAATGGAAAGCATAAAAGATTAAGATGTGATGGAGTTACAACAATATCCAACTTGAAGACATGTTACATGTGGCTATTAATGTGGAGCAGCAACAAAAGAATAAGAGCTCAAATATGATAGGACAAAACTTGGGTTCCAATTCTTGAAATTCAAATTGGAGCAAAAATGATACGAACCCACTAGGTGACTTGCCCTAGTAACTTTTGATGCATTTGTTGTACGAGCCCATAATCCTAGAAATCAAGTTGATCGATCATATTACAACCTTAAGGAAGCTAAATAATCTTAAGACATCACAAAGGTTGATCACTTCCTTGATAAGTCAAATTTGTATTCCACTAAGAACACAAAAGAACAAGCAAAGCTTGTTGGAAAATAACTCAATTTTTATTGATAGTGATGATGATCTCGTAATACATTAGATGACCTTTTAAATAGGCATCATAATGTCCTATTCCTATAAGGAAAGGATTTTCTTGCCTATTACTAGTTCATACCTGAGTAGGAAAGACCTAAATAAGAAAGGGAATCCTTAATTTAAGGAAACAAATAAGTCTTAAATGTGGATATCTCCTAAATTAAGTAAACAATATGATTTATCAAGATATGAACGAAATTATTAAAGAACAAGTCTTAATAAGGCCTTATTCACTAAAAAACTGTAAATTTGGCCTTCGTTAAATCAACATAACTAGCCACTTATTAATTGTGCAGATTGGGCTTCCTTCAAACCCATACATGATGATCAGCCTTATATCTTAGATTCCAAGGTTGGTTCACCATATACTAAGTCTTGTCAAACTTCTTTTACTTGAAGATAAGTAATTAATCTTAATAATTCCTTATCACCTTGAACAACAACCTCCTTTTCTTACATCTACATGATTAATCCTTGCAAAGCTTTTTTCGTTCATTTTATTCTTGCTCTAGCCATTGGACCCCCAACTCCTTGTAATGGGTCTAGGGAAAATTTAATAACATCATCTGGAACCATTAAGTCAGTATCTAGTTCCATCATTCTACCCCTCCTCGAAAGGATTCATCCTCAAATCACCTACATCAAAAAAAGATAAATCAGCAACATTAAAAGTAGCACTAACATTACCATAGTTGCCTAAAAAATCGAGCTTGTAGGTGTTGTCATTGATCCTCTCTAAGACTTGAAAAGGTCTATCTCCTCTAAATTGAAATTTGGACTTCCTTTGTGTGGGAAATCGTTCCTTCCTCATGTGCACCCACACCCAATCTCTAAGCATAAAAACAACTTTTATACACCACTTGTTAGCTTGTCTTGCATATTGTGCACCTTGGCATGTAAATCCATCACAAAATCTGCCTTTTTCTTCCCATCAAGATTAGCATGTTCATCATTAGGCAAAGGTAAAATATCCAAAGGAGTTAAAGGATTAAAGCCATATACAACTGCAAAAGGTGAAAAGGAAGTAGTAGAATGAACAGACTTGTTGTAGACAAACTCAATATGTGGCAAACACTTTTCCCATCATTTTAAGTTCTTATGTATGATAGCACGCAACAAAGTAGAGTGTCCTATTAACTACTTAAGTTTGCCCATTAGTTGGGGATGTGCAACAGTAGAAAACAAAAGTTTAGTTCTTAACTTAGTCCTCAAAGTGTGGCAAAAATGACTTAAGAACTTAACAACTCTATCACTAACAATTGTCATGGGCAAAAAATGCAATGGAATAACATCTTTAAAGAACAAATCAGCAATAAGTGTTGCATCATTGGTTTTAGAACATGAAATAAAATGTTTTGCTAAACTGATCAATAACAATAAATATGTTGTCCTTACAACTTTGAGACCTTGGTAAACCTATGACAAGATCCATAGAAATATCAATCCAAAGTAAAAGGGTATATAAACCATGCGATTTTAATTTAGAATTTGCTTGCTTACATGTTATACACTTGTCACAAACAGATTGCACATCTTGTTTCATTTTAGGACAATAAAAATGTTCTTGCAATATATCCAAAGTCTTTTGGACACCAAAATGCTCTATCAAATCGCCCCCATAAGTCTCCCTAATAAGTAAATAACGAATAGAACTAGTAGGTTCACACAATTTTTCTTTCTTAAATAAAAATCCTTTATGCCTATAAAAATCACCAAATGTACTCTTAGAACAAGATTCCCACACTTGGCAAAAACCAGAATCATTTGCATACAATTATTTAAGCAATTCAAAACCAAATAGTTTAGTTTACAAATAAGTAAGCAATGTGTACCTTCTAGACAATGCATCAGCCATAACATTCTCCTTTCCATGTTTGTACTTGATGACATAACGAAACGCTTCTCTAAAGTCCAGCCACTTAACATGCCTTTTATTAAGCTTACCTTGGGATTTTAAGAAGTTTAAACTCTCATGATCAAAATGAATGATGAATTCCCTTGGCCACATGTAGTGATGTCATGTTTGAAGAGTTCTTACTAATGCATACAATTCTTTATCATAAGTAGGATAATTCAATACTGCCCTGTTTGGCTTTTCACTAAAATAAGCAACTGGTTTGGAGTCTTGCATCAATACAACTCCTATTCCAATTCCAGCTGTATCACATTCAACTTCAAAAGCTTTATCAAAATTGGTCAAATAGAACAAAGGTGCATTAGTTAGCTTATCTTGAAATATATTAAAAGCTTGATCATGCATGTCATTCCACTTAAAAACAACATTCTTTTTAACAAGTTCATTCAAAGGAGCAGAAATGGAACTAAAGTCTTTAACAAACCTTTGATAGAAACTTGCTAGACCATGAAAACTTCTCACCTCATTCTCATTCTTAAGTGTAGGCTAGTCCCTTATCGCGTTTACCTTCTCTTCATCAACACATTTGGTTCCCTCTTAAAAACAACCTACAAGTATTCCACGGGACCATTTAAATTCTTGTTGTAAAATAAAATATCATCGAAGTAAACAACCACAAAATTTTGACTGAAAGCACACTAGACATGGTTCATAAACTGCGCCCGAAAGCAATCAACAGCCGGGTAACCAGGAAAAGTCCTTGCCTTGCCACTACGATTATAAAATATGCCGCCTCTAATCATAATCATCATGTAGTAAGATTCCGAAACTATCCGAATTAATTGATTCTACATCATTCCTGGCTACAAGATAGTTACCGTCTATCATACGGTTTTCTAACTTCACTTATTTTTCTGGTCCCTCGGGAATAGGAATGATTCTCATAAGACTTTCTACTGGAAAATACTAAACCAAAGGGCATTACTAACCACTTATACAATCCATGTTTAGTTTTAAACACCATTTTCCATTCATCTCCTTTCATGTGAATTTGATAGTAGTCATTCTTTAAGTCAATCTTAGACAACAAGCATGAGCCATGTAATTCATCAAGCATATCATTTAATCGAGGGATAGGATGTCTATACTTAACTGTTAGTTTGTTTATGGCTCAGAAATCTACACACATGCGCCATTTTTCATCTTTCTTTGGGACTAAGATTGCGGGAACCGAACATGGGCCAAGGCTTTCTTGCATAAATGCCTTTTGCACCTGGTCAACAACTTGTGATTGTATATCCTTTGTTTCCTCAACATTAGTTTTATAGGCAAGTCGGCTAGGAATAGCAACCTTGGGTATGAAATATATTTGATGTTCAATGCCTCTTAAAGGGGGTAGTCCATATAGTATTTCTTCGAGAAAAAGGTCCTTAAACTCCTATAAACAACCACACTAGGAAAAGTAGGGTTAAGGTCAGTAGTAGAAAAATAAACATCCTTGTATAGTGGTTGCCTTATGAACATAGCACTCTTAACCTCACTTTTTCCAGCAATTACATTTAATTTCTGCTTTTCTCTCTTTCTTGAACATCTCTCTCTTGATTTTTCCTCTTATCCTCACTCTCTTTCTTTTCTCTCATTTGTTGTTTTTCTTTTCCTCTTGTCACTAATCTGATTTCCTCTCATTTTATGCTCACTTGCTATCCTAACCTGATCCTCATGAGCTTGCAAAGGTTTAAAGGGTTAGTACAAAAGAGTAATAGTTTGTGTACCCATCATGTCTAACCTTCCTATCAAATTGCCATAGACCACCTAATAAAATGTGTCCAGCATAAAATGGTGCCACATCACAAAGAATTTCATCTCTATATTTTCCAATAGAAAAAGACACTAAAACTTGCTTGGCCACCTTAATTTCTCCACATTCATTCAACCATTGCAACTTACATGGTTTAGGATGCTTGAATATTTAGTGCACACATTACGACCAGCACATCTCCATGCATGGGTTCTTCAACATCAACATTAGAACAATCCTCCAACGGTGGCATTTCAACATCACTTAACCACCCACATTCTCTACATCACACCATTCTCTAACACGATCATAGCCCTTTTGTTTGGACATTGAGAAGCAATATGTCCAAGCCCTTGACACCTAAAGCACTTAATATCATGAGATATAGGAGAAGATTTAGTTTTGGTTTTACCTTTAAAAGCAGCAACTGAATCCTTTGATTTTGCATTTCCTTTCAATTTCAAGGCTGAGTTGGTGTCTTTGTCTTTCCATGTTAACTTCTAAGAGGAGTGAGAAGTCGAACTTGATTTCTTGATTTTTGTTGTTTCTCATCCTTAATATCCTTATGTAGCAATTCCTCCATCTCTACATAGTGTTGTAAGTCTACCACATCAGCAATCTCTTTGTTTAAACCACCCATATCTCGCCATTATTGCCTCTATGTCCTCTTGTATGTTTGCTCTAATCATAGCCACCTCCATCTTTTTGTAGTAGTCTTCTACACTCTTGGACTCTTAAACTAGCCCTTGCAACTTTCTATGAAAATCTCTATAGTAATGGCTAGGTATAAATCTCTTGTGCATTACCATCTTCATTTCTTCCCATTACTAAATTTGTTTTTCACCATTCCTCCTTCTATTTATCACTAATTGGTCCAACCAAATACTTGCATAATCTATGAATTCAACAGCTACAAGTTTCACTTTCTTCTCCTCGGATTAGTTATGGCAGTCAAATACATGCTCAACCTTTCTTTCCCACTCTAAATAGAGCTCAGAATCATTATTCCCTTCAAAGGCTGGAATCATCATCTTTATGCTGCCTAAATTGTTATCCCTTTTGGAAACATCCTTTTTGCCTCTTTTAGAGTTGGAATCTTCATACTTTGATTCATCTTCCTCCTCCTTCCAGTGAATTTAGAAGCTGTTGAAGATTGCAGATCATCCAACCTAGTGTTCAACTTCTTAAATTGTTCATTGACAACCTTCATGAACAATTTCATGTCAATTTCATATTGTTCTCCTTCACTTGTCATGTTTATAACCTGCAAGAAAAGTTAGTAAGCATAATAGGATCCTCACATACTCACTCACATGTTTACAATTGAAATAATGTAAGTTTCACTCGTCTTTCACTATATTTTTGGCTTTTCATAATGTTGATCTCACCACTCTTGCCTTTTTTTAAACTCAAGCCAGTTCCCCTTTTATGTTCTTGAGAGAATCAAGACCAACAAATCAAGAGGAGTAGTCGATTAGATGATGGCAAATCTTAAAAATCATAACTTTAAAAAATTAGCTAAGGAAAATGATAAACACAAAGAAAATAATAATTAAGGAGTCAAGGAAGCAAGATAACTTCAAGAGGAAGCAAAAGACATCCAAAAGAATGTGTTATAATATAAGAAGAGAAGTGAACGCATGAATTGTCTAACAAAGAGAGGAGCACAAAATTTGTAAAGAATTAGATAAAGGATCTGGAATCATTTAACCAAACTTAGAAAAGGAAAGAAAATATCTTATGAATAATTTTCTTAGAATATGATTCTTTGATTGCAAAAATGAATCAGATTGCAATCTTAATAGATAACTCAATCAGATGCGAGATACACAAATCAGTTCACAATGTCTCTTTTCTTTTCTCCGTTTTGTTTTGGTTTTCTTCTTCTTCTTGTTTTTAAGAACGAAACTGATTCAAAATGAAAAGAGCAATCTGAACTTTAAAAGATAGCTACAAAAGAATTGCAACAAATCTGAAAGTAACCTAGGAAAAAAAATGAAAAATTATAAATCACAAGGACTCCAACAAACACCAAACAATGATAATGAAATGATAGAAACCTGATTTCTACAAACCTAAGGCCATGATACCAAATGATACAAACCCACTAGGTGACCTGCCTTGGGAACTCTTGATCCATTTATTATGTGTGCCCAAAATCTTAGAAAACAAGTTTAATGATCAGATTAGAAACTTACGGAAGCTAAATATTTGAAACCTCGATCTTAAGATGCCACAAAGGTTGATCACTCCCTTGATAAGTCAAATTTGTATTCCACCAAGAACACAAAAGAACAAGCAAAGCTTGCTGGAAAATAACTCAATTTTTATTGATAGTGATAATGATCTCGTAATACATTATATGGCCCTTTAAATAGCCATCATAATATCCTAATTCTATAAGGAAAGGGTTTTGTTACCTAAGTAGGGAAGACCTAAATAAGAAAGGGAATCCTTAATTTGAGGATACAAATTAGTCTTGAATGTGGATATCTCCTAAATTAAGGAAACAATCTGATTTATTAAGATATGAACAAAATTATTGAGGAACAAGTCTTAATAAGGACTTATTTACTAAAACAACATAAATTTGGCTTAATTAGAATAACATAACTAGCCCACTTGTTGATTGCATCTTAATTATGTAGATTGGGCTTTCTTCAAACCCATGCATGATGATCAGCCTTGTTTCTTGGATTCCAAGCTTGGCTCATCATGTACCAAGTCTTATCCAACATCTTGTACATGAAGATAAGTAATTAATCTTGCTAATGCCTTAGCCCCTTCAATAACAGCCTCCTTTTCTTGCATCTCCATGATTAAGTATGTGATAATTGAAAGTAATAGTTAGACCAATGTTTCTAGTCTTACCCACTTTTAAATAGCCTAGATCTTATAAATTGCAATGGTCGAAGGAATGTGGAGAAGTTAAGTTACATAAGCAACTATTAGTTTCTTTCTTGTTTGAGCTTTATAAGGATGCAGTATTATGTTATGTATTACATATCATGTCAGACACATCTTGTCGGGGCGTCATGAGAGGCGATAGTTCATGATGGGTTTAAAAATAAATATTCCTTTGTATTGAATGAAAAACATCCCTTGTACATATTACTCCTAAACAAGTAGATAAAGTTAAAAAAACATCAAGAGAGTGAAAAGAAAAGTGAGACAACAAATTCAAAAGAAAAAAGAGGGATTGGGGTAAAAGGAGTAAATAAAAGAGAGAAAAATAAACGAGGTGCAAAATGAAAAGACAGAGAGAAAATTGAACCTTTATGAGAAATAGAGTCAAGATAGCTTATTTTTCAAGGTAGCCTATACTTATACTTATGTACAAGGAAACTTATTTTAATAATAACAATAACAAATCTTCTTTGTTAGGAGTTTGATGATTTATCTCCTGAAGAAATGCCTACTATAACGAATTAGGAGACATCAAATTGACTTCATTTTTTGTGCCAGCATTCTAAAATAGACCATACAATAAAGCAATTCCAAGGAGACAAAGGAGATACGAAGACAAGCTGAGGAATTGATGGAAAATGGATACGTGTGATTTATGTATTGGTTGTTGCACGGTAAACAAAATTAATATAAAGTATAAACATCCCATCCATAATTAGATGATATACTTGACGAATTGAATGGTGCTTATGTATTTTCCAAAATTGACTTGAAAATGATGACGCCAAATTTGTATGAAAGAAGGTGATGAGTGGAAATTAACCTTTCAAAAAAATATGGTTTTTATGAATGGTTGGTTATGCCTTTTGATTTAACTAATATACCTAGTACATTTATGAGACTTATAAACCATGTTTTGTGAGCTTTTATTGGAAAATTTGTAGTTATTTATTTAGATGATATTTTGGGTTATAGCAAAACACTTGATGATCATGTTAAGAATATGAGGACGATTTTTGAAGTTTTAAGGAGCTAAATTGTATGATAACCTTAAAAATTGTATATTTTATATTGTGATGGGATTGCCTAGGTTTAAAACAGGTAATGATTCTAAGCTTGTTATTGTTGATAGGTTTTCGTAGATGGCAAATTTCATTCCATGTCATAAAATCAATGATGCATCTCATATTTCTTATTTATTTTTTTAAGAAAGTTGTGGGATTTCATGGCATGTCCAAAGTATTATTTCTCACCATGACACTAAATTTTCTAAGTTAATTTTAGAAAACTTTGTGGAACAGCTGCTTGAAGAAGTCTCGATAGTAATGACTTAGAACAAAGTGCTTTCTCATGATGGATTTCATTTCTTGCCATGTGTGGATTGATCTTTCAAGATTTTGCCTTTTAACTAACTACAATTGATCCCACCAAATACTAATCACAAAATTCAATAGCAGCAGGTTTTATCTTTTTCTCTTCATTATATGTACGACATTTAAATACATGTTCAATTTCTCTCTCCCACTCTAAATACAATTCAGGATCATTTTTCTCTTAAAAAGGAGGGGGTTTTCAATTTTATGTTATCAAGAGCTTGTCTGCCTCTCCTAGTATTGGGGACTTCATCCTCGGATTGCACATTTTCATCATTTTCTTGGAACATCCTTCTAAGACCTTTGGAGTTTGATGTGGATTGGATATCATCTAACCTAGCATTCAACCTCCGGAATTGATCTTACATAGCCTTCATAAAGACTTGGAGATCTTGTTCATGTGATTCATCTTCTTAAGAAATTTATGAACTGCAAAATGTTAGTGAAAAAAAATATGGACCTAACCACTCAACCTCACGTGTATCACAAAAAATTGGCTTTTTCTACAAACCGAAGATTCCTCCCTTCCAAGGGAGAAATGATCCTGATGCATACTTGGATTGGGAAAGGAAAGTGGAGCTTATTTTTTATTGCCAAGATTTCTCCAGGGAGAAAAAAGTAAACTTGTTGTTGTTGAGTTTACTGATTATGCTATAATATGGTAGGATCAAATTGTTTTTAGCAAGTGGAGAAATCATGAACAACCAATGGATACATGGGATAATATCAAGACTGTCATGAGGAGGTGATTCATCCCTAATCACTATTATAGGGATTTGTATCAAAAGTTGCAAGGCCTTACTCAAGGGTCTAAGAATGTTGGGGATTACCATAAGGAGATGGAGATTGCAATGATTCTAGCCAATTTACAGGAAGTTTGAGAAGCAACCATGGCACATTTCTTGTGGGGGCTGAATAGAGCCATAGCCAATGTGGTGGAGCTACAACATTATATGGAGCTAGAAGACATGTTGCACATGGCCATGAAAGTAGAAAGACAACTCAAAAGGAAGGGTCTTACAAAGTTTGCCAAAATTCGAGTTCCTCTTCATCATGGAAATCGAATTATGATGGAGATCAAACCATGGAGGACATAACAAGGAGGGAGCAATCTAGTCCAGCTCAAGTTGATGATCCTTTACACATTGGAGGAGGGCTAATGACTCGATCAAAGGCTAAAAGAACAAAAGAGGCTCTAAATGGACTAATTGAAGATGTTTGGTCCAAGCAAGAAGCCATTGGGGCTGACTTAGATGTGGGGCATCCAACCAAGCTACTTTGCATGCTGGTAGGTGGGATAGATCTGAAAGATGCCCAATTTTGGATAGCTTAGAGCTTTCATTTGAGTTCTTGGTCTTCATGAGAGTTGAATATGACATCTTGAGCTTTGTAGAATACCCAATAACTGCTAAATCAGAGTTTGTTTGTCCCCTCAATAGGCAAGTTTTCTGTGAAGTCCAGAATCTGCCCATACACCGCTCTCCCTTTGCTCAGTGCGACCTTTTGGCTTTAGTTGCGTGGTTTGGACCTTATTTTGGTATTTTTATATAATAATGGGCTATTTAAATTATTTAAGCCCAAGTGTTTCAGTTTGTTTGGATAACTTTTATTATTTTGGGTTTTAGTTGCTCTATTGGGCTGTTTAAGTTAATTTAGTTAATTTCAGCCTAGTTTGGTTTGTTTTGGGCTTATTTTACTTAGTCTACTTTGTTAGGTTTCTTTAACCTAGAAAACATTTAAGTAGCCATCAAAAACAATTGTGAGGAGGTTATCACGAATTCTAAATTGAAAAGTGGGTTTTTCTTCACAACTCTTGGTTCTTCTTAGAGCCGAAAACTCATCTAGGTTAAATCCTTGTGAGAGACTTATCAAACACCCTTCCATAGTGTTTGTGGCATCATCCCTTTCCAATACCTTTGGTTCTTGTTTCTCTAAGCAACGGGTTAAAGGTCTTTCCACTATTACATATTCCAACTGGTTTTGGAAATTCGTTTCTGAATTTGATTCATGTGTTCAAAAGCACATTCTTGTCAGGTCCACATCAATTTGGTGTTAGAGCTTTGGCTTAATTCTATTGAACTCATACGTATCCTTCTATGTTTTCTTGTTTGTTTCTTCGAAAATCTCACAAAAATTCGTTTCTTTTTTGGTTGTGACAAATCTGATCTTTCATGTTCTTTTGTGTCTTTTTGAATTATTGTTTTTGAATTCGTGTTCTTCTTTTCTTTTCGTGAATCTTTGCTTTCTTGATCTTCAGACCTAAAAAAAACCTGAAAAGGAAAGAAAAAGGAATCAGAAAAGAAAAAACGTGAAAAATAGGAAAGAAAAATGAATCAGAAAAGAAAAACATGAAAAAGAAAGAAAAAGGAATCAGAAAAGAAAGGAATCATGAAAAAAAAAGAAAAGAAAAAGAGCCAAAAGCACAAAGCAAGAGCACTTATATTCAATTATGCAATTAAGACCAGATTGTGTTAAATCTTCGTTATATCTTAAGTCTTATTCAATCAATTTGTTATCCTTTGAGTCTTTTGATTTCTAGAGTCACAATTATGTCCATTTGATACAACAAGCCATGGAAGCAATGGAGATCAAGGTGTCACATGCCAAGACAAGCTTACTTTGCTAAGCGGACCTATTACAAGGCAACATGCAGCAAAGCTTAAACAAACACTTCAAGGGTTTGTTCAAAGTCACATTACACATCTCACCTTGATGACAAGGCCAAACCATCCATATAGAATTCAAGTGGAGTAGTCAAGCTTGTGATTCTTCTATAGACGGTGTGTGGAGGGGCTAATTGTCAGACCCTGTTTCTGGAGCCTGGTAATCGCATCCGGATAACACACATTTATCAACTATACTTTCATTCAAAACTCCCCTTTCTAAGCTTAGCTCTGCTCTTCGAATAGTCGACTAATATGATGATAGTCGACTAGTCTATTTATCCGTTTCAACCTGAATACCTCAAGGAACAGTGTTGGTGAGTCCACACTTTACATATGAACATTCTTCGGGGCTATTAGCATAACTTTTTCTTTAGGCATTACATGTAGGGTTTCTTTAGATATTTTGAAAGAGGAATTCATAAGCTACAACTTTCATGAAAACCTCGAAGGCAAATTGTAACTTTTAGATGGTCAAAAATAGGACAGAAGATAAACCATGAACAGTAACCCAGATGATATTCGTGAACAGTAACACAGATGATACTCGTGAACAGAACACAGAGGAAGTCTGTGAACAGTAACACAGACAATACTCGTAAACAGTAACCCAGATGATATTCATGAACAGTAACACAGAGGAAGTCTGTGAACAGTAATACAGACGATACTCGCGAACAGTAACACAGATGAAATTCTTCAACCAACATAACTTCTTAGCTCCTTTTATTATCCTTGGCCTATGATCTGTGTTCTATCCTCTGTGTTCTATCCTCTATAGTTGAATTTTATCTTTGACCACTTATTGTCTGCAGTTTATCCTCTGTGTTCTACCCTCTGTAGTTGACTTTTATTTTCTATGTTGACTACTTATCGTCTGTGGTCTATCCTTTGTAGTTGACTTTTATCTTCTGTATTGACCACTTATTGTTTGTGGTCTATCATCTGAGTGATGATGTG
>JANZXR010357672.1:0-21150 GCA_027575705.1 Erythroxylum echinodendron
GAGGATTCGATCATTGAGAGAGTTCAGTGAGAGAAGATCAGAGTTGAGAGCTTTGAGAGTTGAGAGCTTTTGGGGGAAAGTTCTCATTGTAAGGACTTCGAGTAGGGAGTTCCTTGAGTGTTAACATTTTGGTGAGAGTTAATGAAAGAGGTAGCTTCGACTACATTTAAAAATCTCTTGTTGCTTTCTTTACTCTACTACAATTGTGTTCTTTTCGTGTATGAGGAAAACATTTAAACACTTAGGTGCGCGTGAGGTATTCGAGGGCTAACGGAATTGTTCGGCGACATTTACGTGAGAAGGCTGAATCTTTGCTTAAGCGGACCGAAGCAGAATTGCCACATGAAGGTAGGCGCGACTTGTAACAAAAGTTCAGATCCAAAGTAGACTTTTGCAACATACGAGTACTAACAACTCTAAGCCATGGAACCATGTTAAGGCATATTTCGATTTCACATTGGCGATTATAGTTCAGCTAATTATAGTAAGAAAAAAGTATCTTTACCGAAAAGACACGGCTAAGTTTAGCATCACAAGTATACACAGTTAACAATCCATTTCAAACTATGGACACGGTTTTGGCGATTCAAGTTTTCCTAATAACAACTATACCGCGCAAAGTCAATGGCACCCGAGCCAAGTTTTAAAGGCCTTCCCAGCAACAACCCATATGCGTTCATGATATCTTTGCCCTTGAGAAATCCATCTCAGGATGCTGCAGCACATAACATTTATCAACCCGTAATTAGTTAACTTGGCCTAAGAAGACATAAGAGAACGGTGGTGTAACTACTTTGATAGCTTGCTCAAGAGCTAGTTGACTTCACCTGAGCCATAAACTTCTTTAGAATCTCCTGCTTCTGCATCTCATCGCTAGTTGGCAGCCCCATTGACTTCTGTCTCTAGTCAAACTTGCATGACAAAGGAATTACAGTCTCAATAACACCAATGAAACTCAAAGTTCAAAACTTCTACCAAAATAGACTATGAAGAAATAAAAGAAATTTAAGGCTAGCAATATGGACCATCATCTTTTCAACAGTTTGCCGAGTTTCAGGATCTAGGTCAGATAGTTTACTGTTCTCTGGCTCAACCTTCTGAGTGTCTATTTCAGGATCATCTTTCACGAGGCATTTCCACCACTCCATTTGATCATGCTTCGTTAAGAGAATTGATAGGGAATTCTGATCCTCTGAAGACAATTTGTAGGCATGAATAATGAGCAAACTACAAAGCTCTATATCACAAGAGGCTCAAGGAAACATAACATTGACATGCATAGAGTAACTGATCACGAGGTCTCAATAATTGATAAGAAAGATCCCTATGAGTAGTTATTCTTAAATACTTAGAGAACTGAAATTTTGTTCGAGTCCGAGAAGAGAATTAATATACTCTTTTCTTGTTTCCAAGTACAAGACCATAGACAACATACCTATGCTCCAGTAACAATCATCAACCTTAATAGGATTAAAAAGCTCTCCCTGAAAATGTTCAAAAAAGGAAATTAAGATTTTACCTGGTGCAATAAAAAATTGTATATCATACCTACAACATGTTTTAACAATAATAAAATAATGTATACAAGTTGAACTCACGTTTATTATTGATGGCTGACCCTTCAGGCCAACCTTTAGATGGTTCTTCTTTATGTCGCACACTACCAATCTGGATTTTGTTCCAATAGGGATTGGAACAGTAACATTAACCTCTTGAAGGGTCTGTGTCCATGAATATTTCTCTAGATCAAGGCCATTGCCTCTATTGGGAACTGTTCACAAAAATGATAATTTAGTATATAAGGAGTCGACCAATTAAAAGGTGCTGGCAATAAGTCTCTAATGTGCACTAAAGAAAAGACAAATAAAGGTGACCCAGCACGAATTGTGTAGTGAAGCCATTAGTCCAAAGCCTAACAATATGTTGCAGCTGACAGTCAATTGGGAACACATGCCTTTTGGTTAAACAATGAAAGCACGATGAGCTAAAACAACAAAATTTTGCCATAAAAGCAGCAGCCCACCAGCTGGATTTGGCTCCCTTAAGATATTAAAACAAGTAATATATGAGCTAAACAAAGTGTTTTAGTTCATTTAGAAACATATCTAACAAAAAATACTTTATCAGAAGCCTACTAGAATATGACTTATATCCAACATCTACAAACAGTTAAAAGTGGAGAATTTGTAATTGACTTATACCCGCCATTATTCCTTCCCACATCAGCCAAAAATGCTAACAAAATCTATAAAAGTTAAAAATGTCAAAGAACGAATGAGGAAAATCATTCCGGCTTTTCTTATTATTGTGTTACAGAAGTAACCAAAAAAAATTTCCATTACTGATATAATTCAAATTCTAAGCATGCATTAATAAGTAAGTCGAGGGGGAAAGTAGTTCCAAGCTCTTTCTAATTTTCTTATAAGCGAATCTAAGACATCATGCTTAATAACTCAAAAACTGCAAAAGCAGAAGATAGAGACTGAATGAAAGGAAAAAAAACTAAAAATACCCCATCATTGCTGTTCAGGCCTAAGGTTGTTTCCATAATTTTCATCTTTTTTGTTGTCCATATGATTCAATATAACAAAAAATGCTCCTTCATATATACTTTCATATCTATTTCACCCAAATCTCTTCCTCATTAACTATTACAACTAGAATATGTACATTGGAAGTATTTTGTTACAAAACAAACTCGAAAGTACAAGAATAGGACGCTCTTCACAGCACAGAGCATTTTCGTCAGTTATAATCATCTATAAACTGAAGCATAGACTCCACAAAGAACATCCAAAGGGCATACTTCTATTACTCCACTTACCACACACAAGTGTATGGAGTTGTGGGATGCAATGCAATTACATCTGCCAAAAATAATTTCAAGAAAAAAAATACAAAAGGAGAACTGATTACCTCTGGCACCTGACTCTTCCTTCTTATCGTCCTCCATGGGTTTCTCCTTGACTTCCTTTTTTGGTATCTTAATTCCAGTCTTCACATTAGCGCCAGTCGCAGCTTCTATTTCAGCCTTCCTTTTCTTCATCGCCTTCTCTACCACCGCTACGATCTCCTTCTCCGCTGTCTCCTTCAAAAGAAAGTCGCTCTCTTTCGCCAGAAACTCCATTAGTCTCTCCACTATCCCGGTGGGATTGGCGGGATCCAAGCTCGCGCTGAACGACGCCGTTGAGGACAATGAAGATGATCCGGGCTTCTTCTCCATTTCATCCTCTTGGTAATCCGAGATTATCGCCATGGCTTGTTGGTTTCGTTCAGTGATTCACAAGTCAGACGTCGGCGACCATTTTACAAAATTCGAGTGTAGCGAGCCACTACTGTATTCGAATACATTAGATACTAAAATTAAAAAATATTTGATATTTTATAATTCACTACCCCTTCAAAGTTCGTTGTAATTCCAATGGGCCTTCACTCATTTCTTAGCTTTCAAATTTTAAATTTGGAGATTGTTCCAATTAAATAAGAAATTATAATCTATTTCATTAATTTTTAGTTTATTTCTTTTAAATCATAACTTTTAATAGTATTTGAAATTTTTAAAAATTAGTTTGAAATTTTAGAGGGAATTTATTGAGAAATTTGTTGTTTGTGTATTTGGTTTTAGAAATTAACATTTTCAACTAATTCTTAAATCTTTTATTCATTTCTTTTTTTTCGAAAATTTAATTTCTTTCACTTCTAAAATTTTTTATATTAAAAGAGTCGCTAAAAATAGGTCGCCACTTCTCTATATAAACTCATATTCTATATACTTCACTCTCACTGCTAAGAACAACAACCCAATAACTAGAGAAGTTTAATAGCATGCAGTCTTAATCATAACTAGTAGAAAAGTTATTTTCAATAAACCCAGATGAAAATAAATAAAATATATTTATATAATATGCATATAATTAAACATAAAATACACATTAATGATGATGATAGATAGATAGATAGATATATAGATAGACGTATAAATTTAAAAAAATAAATAATAGCATAAATAATACAATCAATATAAAACAGGGTAAAGAATAACATAAAAGATAAAAATAAATAAATAAATAGACAAACAAAAATTAAAAAAGTAAATAAATAAGTCAAATAAACCATTACAAGAAAATATGCAAGCTAAGCAAGAAAATGTTTAAGCCAAATAACTAAGACAAAAGTATTACATATTAAATGCTTACGTTAGATACAAGATATAAGAGTCGAAAGAAAATATTTAAAAAACCTAAAAGAATGAGAAAGATCTCTCTATGTAAAATCCTTTATTTTTATCCCAGTATGCTAAGATTTTCTATTGAGCATTATGTCCTTGTCGCATCCCACAACCTTAAAGTACATACCCGAGTATCTAGAGGATATTCAAGTACATATTCTATGGCAAAGGTATGCTGGATCAAACCTAATCCCTTAAATGACATCATAAAGAAAACAAAATACTTTTAAAAAAAACTCATCTCTTCATTTTATTCATAAAGGTTTATATAGTAGACATTAAAACTACTATTTACAACCTTTATACACAAATTCTATATGACATATGTAAACTACTTAAAACAACTACAAAGCCTCAAATGTCAGTTGATAGACCTTTGAGCCATTTCTAGTCCAAAATGTTCTTCTAGAAGATCTTAGAAATCTAGGTCTCCTATTTAGCAGTTGAAAAGCCACGTTGTAATTTTTGATGAGTTTTGCTAACTCAAAGAGCGAACCATCATTAATGATCTCACTCCAGGCACACACATAAATATCATACAGCCAAACAAGTTCACAACATTTTCCATCACAATAAGACATAATGAATGCCATACACATCACATACATTCTTTCACAACTTGTACAACCCAATCAATCACATTATCATGGCATATCACTTTAACATCACAACTTCAGAAAATATTTCACGAGCATATATTTCATAATCATAAATATAAAAATGCAGATACATATGAGACTCCAGATTCATTATTAATTGTTGTGATTGAGTGCCTTTCAGATACAGATACAGATACTGGCTCATTGGGCTCAGTCAAATGCAGAAATTACGGAGCAAAGCTTTATGTGCAAAATTCTGAGCTTAAAGCTCTTTCAGACTGGCTATTCTAATCACAATGCCTTTAATTGATCTTGCATTTAATGAAATGCATCAGACAACAAAATATGCCATGAATAGCATTCACATTGATGCACAGACAGAATTTTATATTTATCGGATCTTGGTCTGGCATTCAACTTTCGTTGAGTATTCATAATTCAATCAGAATTCAGTAGCAAACAGATATTATTCAAATTTCATATACAAATAGAACACTTCTAATACATTCTCGCATATCAAACTCCTCAGACCTTTAAAGCTCAGAATTCACATACAGATCACAAATAGTTCAATAATTGGAAGTTAAACATAATCAATCAATCAATCCCATGTAATCTCACTACTTCATTCACATATCTCCAAGCTAACTGATTTAGTGAGTTATTCTCTCTCACTGGCAAGAAATGAGCCGACTTGGTCAATCTATCAACAACGACCTGAATGGCATCATGTTGCCTCAAATTCCTCGGTAAGCTCATAATAAAATCTATTGTGATTCTCTCCCATTTCTACTCTGGAATAGGCAATGCTTATAGCTTACCAACTGGAGCTTGATGCTCTGTTGGCAAGTCAAGCACTTAGCCGCATATTTAGCCACTTGCTATTTCATCCCTGGCCACCAAAAATGTTACTTCAACGTGTTATACATCTTGGTAGTACCAGGATGCATAGCATAAGCTGCTACATGTGTTTCCTCTAAAATTTCCTTTCTTAATTCACCACATCAGGCACACACAACTTCTGTTTTAACCACAATGTTTCATCTCTCAATTTAAATTCAGATTTTGTATTCATCTTAATCTTCTCAATTAAGTTCACCATTTTAGGATCTTTACTATGTGCTCTTTGTTCGCTCAAGGTTACATGCTCTAAGTTTTACTATTTATAACCTCAGTAAATTTCACAAGGGCACGTGTTGGTCACGTAGTGCCTAAGATGTCGATCCCATAAGGAAGGGAACTAGTCCTAAAATCTAACGGCAGCTAAGTTTGGAAAACCTAATTTAACAAATAAGCAGAAAATTAAATGAATTTAGAATCAAATATGAGAAATTAAACACCTAAAGAATAAACAAAAGTAAACTCACACGAATAATCCAAATTTCAACCAAGAATTCACCAATTACGAGAAAGGGGGAATTTATTCGAAATTAAAGAAAATCTACCCAATTATGAAAATTTCGATTTAATGCGCGTAGAAAATCTAGGGTGAATTACTCTCTCTCAAGTTATAATTCTTAACCCTAATTAATAATTCCTAATTCAAATTATGAAAAATTGTGATCTCTCGATCTGCAATTTGTCTAAAACCTAAATTAGTTCTAACACTATCTATTAACCTATCTAGAATATGTGCTTGATCTCTCGTTACACGAATTTACTAGTTTGATTAAATTCTCTACCTATTTATTTACTTAACTCTCGTTAACTTAAATCGATGATTTTCACTAGCTCACACTCTCAGTTTATTTCCCAGTTATAAAGAATCAAATTGAATCACAATAAATGGAAATAAAACATAATCAAGTCAATTTTATTAAAATCAAGAATAAATAAAATCGAAGGTGAGTTTAGACAGAAAAATCAACACTCAACGAAAAATAATTCTAATCAATCTCAAATCCCATACATCAATGAAATAGAAATAAAAACTAGAAAATACTGTTGGAATGGATCTCGGAGTCGCGACTGTGGTAAACCACCTGTTCTAGGAAGTATTTCGCATCAACCGTATCTCTGTTGCCTCTCTTCCTTCGTCTCCTTCCTTGATCAATTGATCTCTAACTAGGTTTTCCCTCAAATTTTCGACAGAATCTCACATTTTTGTACCTCTCTCGACTCTTTAATCTCTGCTGGTGGCTACTAGGTATTATTCTATTTATTTGGTAGTAGCTCTAGGTCAAATTCGGTCTGAAAAATCACCCAAAAATAAAGTTTTTATGTTAGCTTGACGTAGGGAATGGTCGTGGCCTGCCTGTCACGATCATAGCTGACACTTTTTCCTTTCTGTCACAATAATGGCCTGAAGTGCATGATCATGGCCTAACTTAATGCTCTCTGTCACGATCGTAGCTGTATGTTTTGGCCCGAAACTCTTTAACTCTTCATCATTCTTCCTTGTTTATCCTGCAACACTAGCACACACATCAAGGTACCTAAAAAATATGCAATTTAAGCTCAAAGATTAAAACTAACCCATGAAAACACTTAAACACAAAAACCAATCTAATTAAGACCTAAATGCATACTTAACATTCACTTTAACACACAATGTATAACAAATTAAACCATGAAACATCATACAAAACACTACTATCGACATCCCCATAATTAAACGTTTGTTTATCCTCAAGCAAACAAAACAACAACACATAAAACGCAAAAACACACAATGCAATAATAAGACAATGGTTTCGATCTTCATGAAATTAATTTAATCTCGAACACAATCAATCGGTATTGTCAAACCATTAACATGCAAAACATTTGTCTAGGGGTTTTGAACTAAATATACAACTAAATCAAAACCAAGTGTTAACCTATTTGCCCTTTTTAATTATGCCCACACATTAATAATTTTTCAGTCCCTAAGGCTCAGTAACTGTTCCTAGGTATAGTTCCATGAAACTTCAAGCCTAATACAAGTCTGGTAGGTTTTTATTTAAACACAAATTTTTTTTGGGACTTAGCCTTTTACTTAGAAGCAAACATTTGTGAGGAATGTCGATCCGGTTACTCAAGTCAATTGCTAACAACTTGGTTGAAACATCATTGTAGCCATTTTACGTAAAGATACTCATTTGTGAAGCGTGTCAATCTGGTTACTCAGCTGCATCACATTTTCAACTAGCTACTAGCTCTACTGATAACCCGAAGGATAGCGGAATAGTGATTTATTGAATTAAACTTTTTTTATTATTACCTACCTTATTGCTTTTAGCTATTAGTTTTTATAGAAAAATACTAGTTGAGCTACTTAACCTAAAAGGCCTTAAATTATGAATGAATGTGACAATCTATTAGGTGCTAAATTTCCACTAAGTCCTACTTAGGCTGTATAATTATCCAAGGCTCCATAATTCACTAATTTCATAGGCTAATGATTATTCGCAACCCAATTGACTATGTCCAAAATTAAAAAATTCACTCAATCTAAGCCAATGATGCATTCACGCACTTCACAATATGTAAAACTCACATATAAAAGAAAAACACATAATCGCTCCCCACACTTGAACAACACATTGTCCTCAATGTGAGAAGGAACACACATAACACATTTATAAACGAAACGCGCAAACATAAATTAAAATAACAAAGAATGGATAAAATTAACGATAAAATAAAAATAATAGAAAAATAAATAAAACAAAACAAAATAAAATAGGAGAAAAATTTTGGGTTAGATTTGGACCCTAAGGAGATGGAGGTGGTGATGGTGTGGGAGGTGGTAATTGAATTCCCTGAGCTTCGAAATACCGATGGATCACCAGCAGTTTATTGCACCTAAAACTACTAACACTAACATTTTCAAAAAATATCTAACTACTGGCTAGTTTATGGTTCTTAGCTTGGCCTTTAATTCAAGAGGCATTTTCAAGTTATCGGAGACAAGGAAGTCACTTCTTTATATGTGGGAAGTGCTCCTCCAAAATAAAGCTTGCACAGGTGCCCATTGGCCTTAAAAGTATTTATTATCATTTTCCAATTCGAGAGCTCCATGATCAAAAACTTGAATTGCTGTGATGTTCCACTCCATCTAGACTTCAACTTTCCAGGAAATAATCTTAACTGGGAATTCTATAGCGGAACAGTATCCCCTATTTTGAATTCCTTTTGCTTGAGACGTACATCATGTCATTTCTTAAACTTTTCTTTATAGAGTTTGGCATTCTCATAAGCATTAAAATGAAACTCTTCGAGCTCGTCCAGTTGTAAAAGTCTCCTTCGCCTCTTGCTTCCAATCAAAGTTTAATGTTTTAATTGCCCAGTACGTTTGATGTTCCAATTCGACCGGCAGATGACATGCTTTCCCATACACAAGTTTATACGGAGTTGTTCCAATGGGTGTCTTAAAAGTTGTCCGATAGGCCCATAAAGCATCATCCAGCTTTGCTGCCCAAACCTTCCTAGAATGGTTCACTGTCTTTTCCATAATTCGTTTTAGTGCTCGTTTGACAACTTCCACTTAGCCACTAGTTTGTAGATGGTACAGTGTAGCCGCTCAATGACGTACTCTGTATCGTTTGAGGAGGGCATCCAAAGATTTGTTGCAAAAATGTGTGCCCCTATCACTTATTATTGTACATGGTACTCCAAACCAATTAAATAGCCATTAATGAACTTTTGCACCACTTTCCCATCATTGGTCAGAGATGCTATCGATTTGGCCTATCGCGAGATATAATTGACTCCTATCAAAATGTATATGTGTCCTATTGAAGATGGAAATGGACCCATAAAGTCAATGCACCAAACATCGAAGACCTCTACTTCTTGAATATTTGATAACGACATCTCATCCCTCTTGGATATCTTACCTCATCCAAGATGCAACGTTGCATTAACCCATCTGCACAAACTCTATATAGGGTTAGTTTGTCCTATATATAGTGGTTACAATCATGTAAGAATTTATTCCGTTGCTGATAAAAGAGATCTGAGGAAAGTTTACCACTGGCCATATAATTGGTGAAATATACAACCCACAGTGTAGTTAAGCTCTCGAGTAACATTAAAGTTTCATCAGGGAAATTCTCATTAATATCATTGCTTGACTCGCATTCCCCTCCCTCAAGTCTGGATAAGTGGTCACCAACCACATTTTCAGCTCCCTTTTTATCTCTCATTTCTAAATCAAATTCTTGTCATAGTAACAACCATTGAATTAACCTGGGTTTTGCATCCTTCTTATTGAAAAGGTATTTCAATGCTATGTGGTCAATGAAGACGATCACCTTTAATCCCAAAAGGTATTGTCGAAACTTATCACATGCATACATTATTGTAAGTAATTCCTTTTTTGTCATGGTGTAATTAAGTTGGGGGTCCTGCAAGAGTCTTACTTGTATAATAGATTGCATGCAACTTCTTATTTTTACGTTGACCCAAAATGCAACCTATGGCCTGGTCACTTGCATCACACATTACTTCAAACGACATCGTCCAATCTCGTGGTGATAAAATTGGTGTTGAAATTAATGCCTCCTTTAGAGTACTAAATGCAGACATACAATTATCATCAAACACAAAGGGTATATCCTTGACTAAGAGGTCTTTTAAAAGTCTTGCAATATGTGGAAAATCCTTGATGAAACGATGATAGAACCCAGCATGGCCTAGGAATCCTCGCACTCCTTTTACATTACTTGGGGGTGGAAGCCTCTCTATCACCTCTGTCTTTGCTCTGTCGACTTTGAAACCTCAATGTGAGATTTTGTGGCCTAGCACTATCCCTTCTTGTACCATAAAATGGCATTTCCCCTAATTCAACACCAATTTTGATTCCTTACACCTTTGAAGAACTCTATCCAAATTAGTTAAACAAAATTCAAACGAGTCTCCAAAAACTGAGAAATCATCTATGAATACCTCCATTATATCTTCTATCATGTCCTTGAAAATTGACATCATGCATCTCTGAAATATGGTTATGACATTGCAGAGTCCGAAGGGCACATGAATGTGGTTTTTTCTTGATCATTATGGTAGATACAAATTTAATTGTAGCCTAAATATCTGTCTAATAAATAATATAATGAATTGCTAGGTACCCTTTTTATCATCTAGTCTATGAATGGGAGAGGAAAGTGATCCTTCTCAGTCACTGAGTTAAGCTTCCGATAATCTATGCATGCTCTCCATCTTGTGACTATTCTTGTATAAATTACTTCTCCACTTTTGCTTTCTATCACCGTCATTCCTCCCTTTTTAGGTACGCATTACACTAGACTGATCCACTCACTATTAGAGAAGGGATAAATTATCCCTGCATCGAGGAGTTTAATGATTTCCTTCTTGACTACGTCATTCATGTTAGGATTTAATCTTCATTGAGGCTCTTGCACCATTTTACAACCATCCTCCAAATTTATTCGGTGCATGCAAACATTCGGACTTATTCCTTGAATGTTAGTAATCTGCCATCCAATAGCTTTCATCCACTTCTTGACAACTTCCACCACCTTACTTTCCTGTTTTTCACTCAATTGATTGGAGATTATTATTGGTAAGGTTTTACCTTTACCAAGAAAGGTATACCTGAGGTGTGAAGGTAACGACTTAAGTTCTAATATCGAAGGCTTCTCTAAGGATAGTGGAATGGGTGCTTTGGTCCGAGCTAATTTATCTTGATGCACTGGAACATCTGTCACCTCTATCTCCTCAACTTCTGTAGAGTCAGGATTTTGGTGTTCATTATCATCCTCTGCTTCCAAAGACTTTACTTCTGCAATGCAACCCTCAATTTGTTTCTGCATTGGTGATCCAACATTTTGACCTTCATGTATACACTACTTGTTATTGCATTCTTTAAGGCCTTATTCATATTGAATTCAACCTGATCCTCTCCTATTCAAAGTGTTATTTTACCTTTGTGAACATAAATTATGGCCTTCCCTGTATTCATAAAAGGTCGACCAAGATGAGTGGGTAGTTCTTATCTTCTTCAAAATCCAAAACTACAAAATCTACTGGGATAATGAACTTGCCCACTCACATCAATACATCTTCCACTACTCCCAGTGGCCTTTTAATGGACTGGTTTACCAATTGAATTAATATCGAGGTAGGCTTGACCTCTCCCAGTCCCAACTTCCCAAATATTGACAAAGGCATAAGATTAATGCTAGCTCTCAAATTACACAAACATTTAGTGAATTGCAATTACCTAACCACACAAGGTATGGTGAAACTGCCTAGATCTTTCAACTTTGAAGGAATTTGACTTGTGACTATTGAACTGCAAGTGCTAGTTAGGGCTACTGTCTGATTTTCTTCCAACGAATGTTTCTTAGATAATATATCCTTTAAAATTTTCGTGTATTTTAGCATATGTTCCAATGCCTCGTATATGAGAGATTTATCTGTAGCATCCTTAGCTTCTCAAGGAACTTTGTAAATTGTTCGTCTAACTTCTTCTTCTATAGTTGTTGAGGAAAAGGTACCTTAGGCTGATATGGTGGAGGTGCAACGTAAGGAGGGTATTCACTCATATCTGATTCTTTCTCCTTTCCTTGATTCTTCTTTACTGGCTGGGTAGGCTCCTCTCTTATCCTTATGGTTGGTTCAATTTCCTTTCCACTCTGAAGTGTGATAACCTTTAGCTGTTCCTTTGAATTTCTTCCCGAGGTGCTAGGAACATTTCTAAACTTATGTATCAAGAAAGTGTTTGTCAGCTGACTAACTTGGGTTTCTAAATTATAAATGGAAGATGCATGTTGCTAGTGACTTCCTCAAATTTATATTCCAACTTTTTGTGTTCATCATCTAAAGTACCCAGGTTATCTATAATTTTGTCCAATTTATCATCCATCGAGCTTGTTTTATCTTGTGGGAAACTCGATTGTCCTTACGGTTTGAATTGCCATCCATTGTTGTTATTAGACCAGGAGAAGTTTGGGTGATTCTTCCAGCCAGGGTTATATATGTTAGAGTAGGTATTATTACACCCTCCATGTACAAATTAGGCTCTTATATATTGAACTTACTCTAGGTTGTCTTCTCTCATCAAATAGCAATCCACCGTATCATAATCCAACTGGTCGCATAGCTCGCACTTCAATTGCGCGACTTTTACTATAACTGAGGATAACGCATTCATATTACTGAGTTGTCACATCTAGTTGTTAATCTTAGCTTGCATTTTCATCGTTTGATATACGACACAACTCCCTTCTGCTCCCTAAAGTTAGTAGGTTACCTACTACATTCACTAGCTTATAAGCAGCTATTACTGGCCCATCTCCTCTATTAATTCCTCTGCTTCATCGACCATCTTTCTCATTAAAGATCCTCCCGAAACACATCAATGGTGCCTCTAGTCTGTGGATTTACTCTGTTATATAATGTCTGCAATAAGAACTCCTTGGGTAAATTTTGGTGTGGGCATCTCCTCTGTAAATCCTTGTAACACTCCCACGCTTCATAAATGGACTCTCGATCATCTTGCTGGAAATTTGTAATTTCCCTAATAATTTTGGTGGTCTTTGTTAATGGGAAGTACTTATCTAGGAAAGCATGCGCTAGCTGGTCCTATATCGTAATGTTAGCGAGGCTTAGTGAGTGATACTAAGTCTTCAGTCTATCCCTAAGCGTAAAGGCAAATAGCCTAATTCTCACTACGTCTTCCGACATTTGGTGATTCTAAAAAGTATCACAGATCTTAAGAAAACTCACGAAGTGGTCATTCTTCATCTGCAAGTCCATAGAATTGGACTTTCTGTTGAAGCATGATCAGGAGGGATGGCTTAATTTCAAAGGAGACCGCTTAAACAGGCGAACTAGTCACTCCTTGGTTCGCAGGATTGAACCCTGACCTCATAAAATCCATGATGGTCCTTTATTGTTGCCTACCAGTGATGACTTCTTGATCTAGGTTTCTTTGGAACTCCTCGGCCATTCGTGCTTTCTCGAACTCTTCTTCTACTTCCCGTTGAGTTTTCCTAAGGGTTTATTCTAAACATGTTATGTCTAAATCTAAAGTCTCAATTTTGCAACTCAAACCCTTTGTGACTCTTATGTTCATGCAAGAGCACGATTCCTATGTAGAACTACGAAAAATAAAAACAAAAATCAAAAGGTATCCTAATGTCGTAAACTGTAGAAATAAGTTACCTTCCCCAGTAACGGCACCAAAAACTTATTTGCTTAAGGTTACACACTATAAGTTTTACTAGTTATAACCTCAGTAAATTTCACAAGTGCACGGGTTGTTTGCGTAGTACCTAAGATGTCGATCCCATGAGGAAGAGAACTAGTCCTAAAATCTAATAGCAGCTAAGTTCCCAAAACCTAATTTAACAACTAATGTAGAAATTTAAATCAATTTAGAGTCAAATATGAGAAATTAAGCACCCAAAGATCAAACAAAAGCAAACTCACATGAATAATCTGATTTTCAATCTAGAAGCGACCAATTGAAAGAAAGGGAGAATTTCTTCAAAATTAAAGAAAATCTACCTAATTATGAAAATTTCGATTTAATGGGCCTAGACGATCCTAAGGTGAATTACTCTCTCTTGAGTTATAATTCTTAACCCTAGTTAATAATTCCTAATTCAAATTATAGAAATTGCGATCTCTTGATCTGCTATTTGTCCCACTATAAGAAAATCATGGAATAGCGGCAGAAATTTACCGACGGAAAGAAAACCGACACTATTTATCGACGAAAAATTACTTTCCGTTGGTACATAAACAATGCTATTTATATATAGCGATGAAACCGTATATCCGTGGCAATAATGGAGAGAAAGAATTTCGTGCAAAATCTCCAACGACATATAGTGACGACACAACCTACGGCTTCCAAATAAATTGGGGGAATGGCTCCCGCAATGTAATTGTTTCAGATATATACTGACAGAATTATGTTTGTCAGAACTTTATCGATGGATAAGAATTCACCGTCGGTAATAATTGCGGGAATTACACTCGCAATCAATTAGCATCGCATAATTACCGACGTAATGCTTTCCGTCAGCACCCGTTAATTAACTCTTAGGATGGAATTTGTCTACCATTGGTAATTCATCGTTGGGAAACTTAAATATCGATGGAGTGATGTTGGTTCGTCATTAAAAGAGAGGTAACCGAGGCAGTCAAGTAATTTGGAAATTCAAATACCGACAGAATATATATTCTGTTGGTATTTGTTGACAGTTTGCTTCGGCATCCATTTAAAGACGACAAGGTAAACCTAAGTTACTGACAGATTATATATTCCTTCGGTGATTCATCGATTTTAACACAAACACGTGACATACGTTTCATCAATTTTACCGACAGACATATGTGTTCCGTCGCAAAAAAAGATGTAACCAATCTCGGTCAAGTAATTAGGAAATTCAAATACTGACGGAATATATATTCTGTCAGTATTTGTCAGTAATTTCCTTCGTCATTTGGTTAAAGACGAGGAGGTCAACCTAAATTACCAATGGAATATATATTCCATCGGTATTTGGATGCCTATAACTCACGTGGTTGCGCTCCCGTCCCCCCTACACATTTCTTCTTCTCTCCTCGCAATCACCCTCTGTTTTTTGATACCCTCTCTTGAATTTTTCGATCATTTTTTGACTGTTTTCTTACTCATCGTGCGTCATTTGAGGTAAGCTCTCTAATGGGTGTGTTATTTCTCCAACAAAAACATGTTTTTGGTGTTAACCGTGAGTGTTTGGTGATGAAATCTTGCTTGATTATTGTTATTGTTTGTGATTTTTTCGTGTAATTATTGATTTACTTGTTGTTTATATGTGTTATTGTTGGTAAATAATGGAGAAATGCACTTGATTTATAGTGGGAAAGCATACCAGTGAGCAAGTTAAAATCGCCAGTGTTAACATGGAGCGATTTCCAAGCTACCTGTAAGAAGAAATATCTGTATGAGGTGTATATTCAGCATAAGCAGAAGGAGTTTTTAAGTCTCACCTATAGGGAAATGACAGTGAGTGAGTATGAGCGCAGATTTACATAATTATCCAAATATGCAGTTGAGCTGATGATGAACGAAGCAACTAAGTGCCGAAGATTTGAAGCAAGATTGCATTTGGCCATAAGAGAAAAAGTGATGGTGCAAAATTTTTGGGACTTTTAACCACTGATAGAGGCTACTTTGAGGGTTGAAAAAATGAAAAACATAAAGAGTGCAGTGAACAGAAAGAGGAAGGGAAGAGAACAACTTAGCTGGGGTGGTGGTGTGCCTATACTAGGAAGGAGTGCCAAAACTTTCCCTACACTGTCTGAAGTTAGGATCAGTGGTTCAAGTAGGCCCAAACCGACGAGAAATACTTCTCTTCAAGCCTCGACTGTTAGAGGGAGGGAAAGAGGAGAGGGGTAAAAGCCATCTTTTCCCAAATGTGATTATTGTGGCAAATTCCATAAAGGGGAGTGCTATAAACTGACTGGTCCTTGTTTTAAGTATGGAGAAATAGGGCAGATGGCTAGGGAGTGTTCGCAGTATGCAAGACGAGAGAGAACTCAGACGTAAGCTTCAAGAAGGAATGAGACTGTGGGAGTTAAGTCTACAACTAAACTGGGCAGTTCTAGTAGAGCCAAGAAAGTAAATCCTCTTGGAAGATCGAAAGGGCAAGCACCAACTAGAGTATTTGCAATGATGAGGGAGGAAGCAGAAGCAACTCTGAAGGTTATGACTGGTATGGCTAAATTGCTTAATGATGATATTATTGTTTTAGTTGATTCGGGGTCTATGCCCTCATTTATTTCGTCAAATATAATAATGCATGATAAAAATTTGAGTCCATTCGATAGTCCTTTAATGGTTAATACCTAGATTGGCCAGTTTGTCACTATTAGTCACGTTTATCAAGAGGATGAAATATGTATTAGTGAGGTAAAATTAGTGGTGGATTTAATGCCATTGGAGATTAAGGGATTAGATGTGATTTTGGGCATAGACACCTTAGAAAAATATAATGCCAATTTAAACTGCAAATAGAAAATGATAGAGTTTGAAGTGGATAAAGGGGAAAAGGTGGTGTTTGTGGGAGACAGGAAAGTAAGCCACCTAAAATCATTTCAGCTCTAACAATAAAGAAAATGATGAGGAAAGGGTATAAAGCATTCTTGGCATATATGAAACGAAGGTAGATGAAGAAAAATTAGAAAACAATCCTATGGTTAGGGAATTTCCATATGTCTTTTCGGAGGAACTACCAGGATTACCACCACCTAAAGAGATCGAGTTCACTATAGAGCTTCTTCTAAGCAAGGCACCAATATCTATTCCACCTTATAGAATGGATCCAACAGAATTGAAGGAGCTTAAAGAGTAGTTAGAAGAGCTGTTGGAGAAAGGTTTTATTAGCCTTAGCTCTTCACCTTGGGGAGCTCTAGTTCCTTTTGTGAGAAAGAAAGGTGGATCCTTGAGGATGTGTGTGGATTATAGGAAGCTCAATCATGTCATTATCAATAATCGATATCTTCTTTCATGCATAAATGATTTGTTTGATCAACTACAAGGAGCACAAGTCTTCTCCAAGATATACTTGAGATCGGGTTATCATCAATTGAGAATAAAGCAGTCTGATGTGTTAAAGACTGCTTTCAGAACACGATATGGGCATTTTGAGGTCTTAGTTATGCCCTTTGCATTAACTAATTTCCCTGCAGCCTTTATGGACCTAGTGAATAGAGTCTTTAAACCTTTCCAGGACCAATTTATCATAATCTTTATTAATCATATACTAGTTTATTCTAAGTGCAATAAGGAGCATGAGGAACATTTAAGGATTGCCTTGGAGACATTGAGGGACAAAAAGAGCTGTATGCCATATTTGATAAATGTAAATTTTGGCTAAAGGAAGTGGTGTTTCTTGGACACATCGTTTCGAAAAAAGGAGTACATATGGACCCATGGAAAATATAAGCTGTTATTAGATAGGAAGCACCCAAGAATGTAGCAAAAGTGAGGAGTTTCTTAGGATAAGCTAGTTACAACAGAGGATTTGTAGAAGACTTTTCCATGATAGCAGACCCACTCACCAAATTGACAAGGAGTGATGGATAACAGAAGTTTGTATGGAGAGAAGAATGTCAGAGGAGCTTTGAGGAAATGAAGAAGAAGCTTACAACTGCACCAATTCTGACTTTGCCTTTTGGTAGTCATGGATATACAATATATAGCGATGCCTCAAAGAAAGGATTAAGGTGTATGTTGATGCAAGAGGATAAAGTGATTGCTTATGCTTCCAAGCAATAAAAACCCTATGAGATGAGTTATCCCACGTATGACTTGGAATTGACTACTATAGTCTTTGGATTGAAAATATGGATACATTACTTATATGGAGTCACTACCTAGGTATTTATAGACCACAAAAGTCTTAAATATTTGATGAGCCAAAAAGAGTTAAATTTGAGGCAAAGAAGGTGGTTAGAATTATTGAAAGACTATGACTTGATGATAGACTACCACCCGACGAAAGCAAATGTAGTAGCGGATACACTGAGTAGGAAATCCACTATTGCATATTTGAAGATGATATATCTTCCTTTGTTGAATGAATTAGTCAAACTTAAGGTGATGTTGAGGTAAGTCGAATCTAGTGGTACATTGGCTAATTTTAGAATAAGGTTAGTGTTAAATGAGAAGATTAAGGAATTGTAGGAACAAGATGAGTACTTGGGCAAACTCAAAGAGGAAATTAAAAATGACAAGCCATAAAAAATAGATGTAAGAGAAGATGGATTGATTATAGTAGGCAACAGATTTTGTATTTCGGATATGTAAAAGTTAAAGGATGAAATTCTTAATGAGGCACACAATCCTCCATATGCAATGAATCCAGGGATCACCAGAATGTATAGAGGCTTAAAAGAACACTTTTGGTGGAGTGGAATGAAGAAAGATGTTGCAGGGTATGCTGGAAAATGCTTGGTTTGTCAACAAGTTAAAGCAGAACATCTAGTGCCTGCCGGTAATCTTAAGCCCTTGTCTATTCCTGAATAGAAGTGGGAGAAGATTACAATAGATTTCTTAATGGGATTACCAAGGATCAACAGAAAGCATGACGCCGTATGAGTTATTGTTGATAGGCTAACCAAGTCAGCATATTTCTTGCCAATTAGACAAACAGATTCTTTGAATGCCTTGGTCAAGAAATACATTGATGAAATAATCAGACTTTATAGGATCCCGAGTTCTATAGTCTCAGATAGAGATCCTATATTCACATCCAAATTCTGGGAAAGTTTGCAAGAGGCTTTAGGAACTAAGTTGCATTTTAGCACAGCTTTCCATTCGTAAATTGATGGCTAATCAGAAAGAAGAATAAGGACATTGGAAGCAATGCTAAGAGCATGCGTAATAGATTTCAAGGGTTGGGATGATCATTTGCCTTTAATCCAGTTTGCTTACAACAGTTCCTACCACTCAGGAATTCAAATGGCATCTTATGAAACTTTGTATAGTAGGAGATGTAGAACTCCTATTTGTTGGGACGAGGAAGGTGAAAGAAAACTTTTAGGGCCTGAGTTGGTATAAGCTATAGTTGACAAGATTAAATTGGTGAAACAGAGACTCAAGGCAGCTCAAGACAAGATAAGGAGCTATACATATGCATATAGGACGGAGATGGAATATGAAGTTGGAGATAAAATATTTCTTAGAGCCTCACCATAAAAAGGAGTTTTAAGATTTGGTAAAAAGGGTAAGCACAGTCTAAGATATATAGGCCTTTATAAGATTATTGAGAAGATTAGAACTCTTGTCTATAAGCTAGCCTTGCCACTAGAGTTATCCCAGATTTACAATGTTTTTCATGTATCAATGCTAAGGAGATATAGATCGGATCCTTCACTCATAGTCCAACCTTCAAAGGTTTAATTAAGGGAGGATTTGACTCATAAAGAACAAACGGTGGCGATTCTAGATTCAAAGGAAAAGTCTTGAGAAACAAGACTATGAATCTGGTTAAAGTTTTATAGAGGAATCATTCAAAAGAAGAGCAAACATAGGAACCATTGGAAGCTACAAACGAGAAGTATCCACACCTAATTATAGCTTCAGGCAAGAATTTCGAGGATAAAATTATTTAAGGGGGAGAAATATTGGACCTTGAAATTTTGATAGAATTTAATTTAGTAAATTAGCAAGCATGAATATAAATTAGAATTCTTGAGTTAATTAGCTATTTTTGAAGTTAATTAGGTATATAATTAATTACGTGTGGTAGCATGGATTAAAAGGAAGAGTAAGAATTAAGTAAGGAGTTAGTAGGAATTAGATTAAATATGGAAGGGTAAGTTTGGAAGATTAAAAGTTTGTCTTAAAGAAATAAGAAAAGAAGAGGAGAGAGTCATGCATTGTAAGAAAGAAAAATATAGAAAGTCATAGAAGAAACTAGAAGAAGAGAAGGAGAAACTGAAGCATAGAAAAAGGAAGAAGGAAAGAAAGAAAAAGGAGGAAGAAGAAGAAAGAAAAGTTCAGCTGAAAAGTTTTAGGTATTCCCTATCTTTTCTTCTTGCTTTAGTAGAAAAAGATACTAATGAAAGTAGGTTTTATGATGAAAATGAAGAGAGATAGAAGAGAACCAAGAAATTTATTTTCTTAGATCTTTATGGATTTCTAACTATATCTTAGTTCTTTTAGCTTAGATAAACTAAGAGTAGATTAAGTCTAAGCTTATTTTTAGATAATAGAGCTTCATGGAAGTTCTATATGATGTTTGAATGAAAATATGTTTGTTTGAAGGGAACCAAGAAAGTCGAAGGCAAGAATAAGAGGAAAGACAAACTTGATCTTGGAGTTACAAGTAAATAGGTGGGTAGTATGTTTATAGTTATTATGATGATGAGCTAAAATATTTGCTTCTACATATGCTAAATTGCTTGGCTTGAATCATTATGAATATGGGAAAAATGTTCTGCGAATTTGATTTTATATTTACTTTGAAAGATACTGCATTTTGTACTGATGAAAAACATAAAAATTTCAAGAGGCATGAAAATATGAATATGATTCGAAATATGTAAACATTGGAAATTTTCTTGTATGGGTAAGAGAGATACCATTCTGTTCGTCATGTGCACGTTGACCTAAAGCCTTCTCTTGGCGGTTAGCTTATGGAACATGAACCTCGAAAATTGGACTCATTCTATTCATGGTGTACACTTTGGTTTCACCATTCTGTTTTATGGGATTCTCTCGAGTCATTATGTTTGTGCATTGCATCTTGAATTGCTGAACATAGAGCACAATTAAGTGTTAGGGTTTGATTATTAAATGAACATATGATTTGATTTCTCAGAATTAAGAAATTGTGGATAATATAATCTACTTAGACTAAAATGCAATGTATA
>JANZXR010357700.1:0-21142 GCA_027575705.1 Erythroxylum echinodendron
AGTTGATGTATTTCTTCCTCTTTCATAGTATCTGTATTAGGGTTTTTATATGTACAGATTGTACAGTATGACGATGTTTAACTGTTGATTTTGAGTAATGAAAAGAGGAAGAGTTTGGATTTAAAAATCTTGTGATTTACAATTACTGTTTTAATTATTCAGTTGTTATGATGCCATGTGGAGTATTGTAGTGATGACACGTAGCGCTCCCTTATCATAGGATATGTATCGGAATAACCTACGGACGTCTCGGTGCGTACCCTACAGTGAGGGGGTGTTACAATTGTAAAGCCACATGGTCAAAATAAACAATCACTTTAGCACCAAACAAATACGATCAAAATTTTTCAAAGAAAAAACCACAAAAAAATAGTTCTTTTTCAGTAGTTGAATAATTCAGTTGAGCTAGATTTTGAGTCTTGGAAGTATAGTATATGGCATGCAAAGCTTTTCCCACTCTTTGTCCTAAAACCACCCCTATTGCATGGTCACTTGATCTTAAAGGAAGATTCTAATCTAGCAGTTGAATCACCGGTGGGTATATCAGAAGCTCCTTAAGTTTGTTGAATGCTTCCTTACACTTCTCATCGAACTCATATGAGACATCTTGTTGTAAGAGCTTGCATAGTGGTGCGACTATCTTCAAAAATTCCTTAATGAACCTTAGATAAAAGCCTACATACACAAAAAAAGATCACACTTCCTGCACGGTAGAAGGGTAAGGTAAAGAATAAATAAGATCAACCTTAGATTTTTCTACCTCAATACCCCTAACAGATATAATATGGCCTAAGACTATAGCTTTTTCTACTATAAAATGACATTTCTCCCAATTTAGCACAAGGTTAGTTTATGTGCATAGCAAGATTCTCAAGGAACTCATCAAAAGAAGAACTATGTACACTAAAATCATCCATGAATACCTCAGTGATCTTCTTAACATACTTAGAAAAATGTTCACCATACATATTTGGAATGTAGCGGGTGCGTTGCATAATCCAAATGACATTCTTCGATAAGAGAATATACTAAATAGGCATGTGAATGTGATCTTCCTAAACTTCCTATGTGATTGGAATTTGAAGATAACCCAAAAAGCTATCTAGAAAATAATAATAATCATAACCAGGCCATCTCTTAAGTATCTGATCAATAAAGGGAAGGGAAAAGTGGTCTTTACGAGTTGCAAAATTCAACTTCCTATATTCAATACACACTTGCCACTAACCCGGGGAACCCACCTTCTTGATTAGTCATAACGGTCATTCCATACTTACCCACTTACTATCAGTGATAGGGTAAATAACCCTAACATTGAGAAGCTTCATCACTTCTTTCTTCATAGGTTCCATCATCGGAGGATTCAGTGTACGCTGAGCTTGCCTTGTTAACTTTGTATCTTCCTCCAACAAAATATGATGCATGGGCTTATCCTTTAGATATCTATAATCATCCACCCTGTGGCCTTCTTATGCTCTCTCAACATTCGAACTAGCCTGTCCTCTTGATTCGAAGTCAACTCCGCACAAATGATAACTAGGAGAGTTTGCTTATCTCCTAAATAAAATTAATTAAGGTGTGTAGGGAGTGGCTTCAATTACAATTTTGATACCTACACATCAAAAGGTAACAACTTCTGGTAAGATTCAGACAGTGTTATAGAAGTCAAATCATACCTTTTTGGAGATTTCCCTAATGATTCCAATGCACCTATTATTTCAACTAACTCGTCTCCCACTTTAACATCATTATTGACACCTGCTTCCATACACTCACTCAAGACTATTTCTAAATGAGCCTTGCAACTTAATTTAAACATTTCTTATACCAAGGATCAATCACATCAATAGAAAAAATACAGTGATCATCTGGAGGATGTTTCATGGCATTAAAAATAGTAAAATGAATCACTTCCCCATCAAATTCCATCTTGAGGGAGGCCTCACAAACATCTATATTAGTTTGAGCCTTATTAAGAAACGGTCTCCACAACAAGATAGGTGTCGAATTATATGAAGTATCATCATTCATATCCATAACATAAAAATATGTAGGAAATACTAGCTTATTTACCTGCATTAAAACATCCTCAACCTCACCATCAGGATAAGCATTGGTGCAGTCAACCAATCGTATGATCACCCTCGTTTCTTTTAAAGGACCTAAATTCAAAGAAGCTTAAATTAAATGAGGCAGCACATTAATTAAAGTACCCAAATCCATTATAGCTCTATTGATCACAATATTACCAAATTTGCGAGGAATGGTAAACATTCTTAGATCCCAGTATTTTAGAAGCATCTTATTTCTAAATGCCAAGATACATTCTCACCATCATTATTTTGTCATCACCCCTCAGTTTCCTTTTATATGTACACAGGTCCTTACAAAATTTGGCGCACCTTGGTAATTGCTTAATTACCTTGAGCAAAGGTATGTTGACTTCCACTTTCTGGTAAGTCTCCCATATCTGTTTGTCCTTCTCCTCCTTGTTTGGCCTTATCAATCTACTTAGAAAAGGTGGAGCATTAGTCTTAAATATCAGGATTTTCAAAATTTACCTTTGTACTCGATGAAGAATTTTCTTCCTTTCCCAATTCCTTGTTGATCTCTGCCTTAGTAGCAATCTTTGGTAGAGTTTTCTTGGGACCCTCAATCTCCTTTCCACTCCTCAAGGTTATAACATTGACATTCTTCGAGTTCACCTTAGGCTGAGATGGAAACTTTCCTCCACTTTGTGATTCTAACTGGTTGAGCCTCACTGCCATCTGACTTATTTAGTTTTCTATATTATATATGCTTATTTTTGTCTCCTACTGAATCTATTGTATACCCTATTGAGGCTGCTGCTACATTTTTTGTTGAAATTTCTGCATACTTTGTTGAAATTATAGATTGTTAGTAGTAAGAGTCTTAACAAGTTTGTCTAGATATGTAGCTAAACTAGAATAAGAGACTCCTTGTGGCTTAGTTAAATTTGTTGTGCTCCTTGTGACCGATTTTAAAAGTGATTCTGCTACCTGTTTCCTTCGTAACTCAACTTTGAATGATCCCTACAGCTTGGGTTATGTGTTTGCAAGTACGGGTTGTATTGATTTGAAAAGTTCCCTCTAGCAGCATTCACATACTCTATAGTTCCCTCTTGAAATATTAGACACTCATCAGTCAAAAGGCTTGTGTTTGAACATAGTCTGCATACTTTCACTTATGTCTGCCCAACTATAATTTGTTTAATGAAAGATGTTAGTTCATCTAAATGATGTTCGATAAATAAAGTACTTACATTATTTACTCGTCGAACATCATTATGAGTGCCAAATTGTTGAGTATTAGGGTCCATCTATTTAAGTAAAATCTTGGCTTCAATGGGAGTCTTCTCATTAAATGCCCCACCACTCACTGCATCAATCAAACTCCTCTCCATTAGTAGCAGTCCTTCATAGAAATATTGGATAAGAAGTTCCTATGGAATGTTGTGGTGTGAACAACTGGCACAAAACTTTTTGAAATGTTCCCAATAATTATAAAGAGACCCTTCATTATGTTGCTTGACACCATAGATCTCCTTCCAAATACTTGTTGCTTTTGAGGCTAGATCCTCCAAGAACAATCTCTTCATCTCTAGCCACATATTTATTCTCCCAATCGGTAAATCAAATAACCAATCCTTTGCTGCATCTTTAAGTGAGTGCGGGAAGGCTCTCAACATGATTTGCTTATCGATCACTCGTGAGGCTTCATGTTTAGACAAACCACTTCGAGCTCCTTAAGATGCTTATGTGCATCCTTACTTGCAAGACTATGAAAATTAGGTAACAAACATATTAGTCCAGACTTTAACTAAAAGGTAACATATTTAGCAAAATTCAGAAATGTTATACATAATTGTCTTTGAGTCAAACTTGGTGCAACCGACTCCCTCGGTGTTCTTAGATTTGCCATCGTATCTTCAGATTAAGATTTTGATTTTTCTACAAAAGTTCATATTGCTTCCCTACGTAATCTCTGCAATGTTCTCTAGATCTCCAGATTAAGTTGCCCAAGTTCGCTATAAGGAGATCTCGTAACTACCATACACCATCACTAACAAACTTTTAAATTAAATAATCACAAAAATAAACAATTGTAAACAATTATATTCACAAAACACCAACTAATCAAATATAAAAATTTAAACTACCAGACAATATTTTGACAGTGAGTCTCGAGTGCACTACAATATTTACCTAACTCTGTATACTAAAATTTGTAGTTATGGTGAGTTGGGATCAAATCCATAGGAAATGTTTGGTTAAATTTTGTAACAAAATTAATTGATGCAAGGAAAATACAAAGGGGTTTTTTGGATTTTAAGAAATTTAGAAAATAAAGTAAAAGTAAACTATTGAAAAAAAATTAAAGTAAGCAATTGAGAATGATTAAAGTGTCAAATATACGTAAGGTCCGATTTTAGGGTCAATCTCGGCCTAAAAACATTTAAACATATCCCATCATCCTAACATCTTCACACCTCTCTTCGGAGTATTGATCTGAGATTAACAGTATGCTTTGCTAATCCTAGTTTTTTCTAAGGTTGTATTTAATTAAGATATGATCATTAATTAAACCTAGCTACTGAATAAACTTGTATACGATCTCTAGATTCAATTTGATAGCCACATTCGAAGTGTAAAACGATTAATATAGTTAGTAACCTCACACGTTTGAGTTATCTAACCTAGGATATGTTGATCTTAATGATCCAAGACCATTAGATGCTACTAACAAACATCAAATGTAATGATTACGAATTATTGATAAGTGTGAATTACATCGTATTTTAGGGCATAGTTTGATATGTGTTTAGCTGTTAATTCAATCATTTAGTATGTGTTTAAGTTAGAATTGTGTTAGTTTGTTAATTATTTGTGTTTTAAGTGTTAGTACAAGCTTTTGAGCTTAAATATTATGTTTTTGAGGTACCTTGATGTGTTTACTAGTGTTTCAGGGTCAATATTTAAGAAAAAAGGAGTTTTGGAAGACATTTGAGCCAAAACATTAGGCTACGATTGTGACAAAAGGCTTAGATATAAGCCACGACTGTGGCCCTGCATTGGGAAAACGTACAGACACTCACGAACGTCAAGTTTTGAGGGATGTTTTGGACCTTTTGGATCCCAAAAAGAACTTAAGTTTACCCAAAACATAAAAGTATAAAAAGAACATAAAGAGGCCGAGAAAAGGAGCTTTACATTCAAACACTCTTGGAAATCCTAAAGGGAGAGAAAAAGAAGAGAGAAGAAGAAGAGGAAGAAGGAGGAAGAAGAAGTGGATCCCGGCGCTGTTGCTCCCCGGATCAGGTGGTATCTCGACGCCACTACCTTCTTAAGTTTTCTAACCCTAGTTCCATTTTCTCTTCATTTCAGGTTGTTGATAATGTTATGAACTCTCCTATAGGATTTTACTTTAAGTTAAAGTGGATTTAGTTATTTTATTATTATTTTGAGTGTTGTGATTCATTAATATAATTGCATATTTCAGTAAAAAACAGATAGGGAGAGATGAATTAAAAATGATTAGGTCAGATTAATGAGTGTTAGGCAATCTAATTGACCACTTAATCAATCTAGTAGGTAATTTCATGGAGAGAGCTTTCATGCGAGACCTGATTGTTTATTAGAAATCTTTAGAACTAATTAGAATTGTGGGTAATTTATGAATTAAGAGATTACAAATTCCATAATTTGATTAGGGTTTACAATTTAGGATTTAATGGTTATAACTTGAGAGAAAGTAATCAACCCTACGATTGTTTGGAACCGACACCCTGTAAACACATAAATGGCTAAATTAGAATTAATGATAGGTAAAATCCACTCTCTCATAGCTTGATTAACTCTCTTGATGGATTTCCATTGTGACCTGTCTGATTGCTCAGTTTAATTATGTTTTGTTGAAATTTTTGCTTTACAATTCTTGAATTAAATTCTGGTATTTATTTTTCATGTTCATTTGTTTTTATTTCTTTTTATTCTTTTCTTTGAGCCTTATACTACTTAGGATTAGTCTAGCACCCTCCTCATGGGACCGACATCTCTTATATTACAGTTTTAACCTATACGCTTGCGGTATTTGAGGGCTTACAAATTTTAAAGCTCAAACGACACGATCAAGTTTTTAGCACCATTTCTGGAGAGGCATAGATTAGTTTAATTCTTATAGTATAAGGATTTTCACATTAACTTGGATATCACCAAATAACAATGGGGAATCTCAAGAGTTGAACACTAAAAAGCAATTGAAAGAATGATTGTAGAGGAAATACATCATGGAGAACGATAGACCCTTATGGATGTCATGAGGCCACAACTCAATTCCTATCATCAAGGGATTAAGCAACCATCGGTGTAAGCAAATATGTTCGAGATCAAACCATCATTGCTAAATATGTCACAAACCAACATGCAATTCTACGGGTTAGCCAATGAGGATCCCAATGCTCATTTATCTAATTTTTTAGAAATTTGTGACACCTTTAGATATATTGGAATGTCAGAGAGTGCTGTTAGGATAAGGCTCTTTCCTTTTACACTTAGGGATTGAGCCAAGGCCTGGTTAAATTCTCTCCACCCATCTAACATCACAACTTGGGAGTAGTTGGTACGAGTTTTTTTAGATAAGTATTTCCCTCTAAACAAGACAATAAGAATAATAAATGAAATTATCAATTTCCAGCAAAATGATGAGGGAGCCTTTATATGAAGCGTGGCAGAGGTATAAGGAGTTGCAAAGGAGTTGTCCTCATTATAACCTACCCAATGAATTCCTATTTCAAATATTATACACTGGAGTTAATCTACCCATAAGGAACACCATAAACGCAGCTGCTAAAGGATCATTCATAAGTAAAACAATTAAAGCAGCATACGATTTGTTAGAAGACATGGCATACACTAGTTGTCTTTGGGCATTAGAACAAAGTAGAAAGCTATCAACCTTTTGGGAACCAGGAGGAATGATTGTTGCTGTAAATTCAATGAGAACATTGTAGGCTGAGAGCTATATTACAGCTGATTGCTTCTCAGGGGAAAACAACAAGGTGGAGCAATTCAACTTTAATGGAGCACAAGTTAGTCAGGCAGATAGTAATCTTTATTCCAGCTTATACCAGTCGGGGTGGCATAATAATCCTTATTCTAGCACATACCAGTTGGGGTGGCATCTACCTAAATTTTCATTAGTCTACAATACTGAGATTCAATTTAAAAATCAAGGGTCACATGAATATTAATGGGATAAATACAATGATTATCATTCCAAACTGGACAAGATCATGGACAAGCTCATAAGTATGGATAAGGCCCACAAGAGGTTAGAAGGGCAAATTGACCAAGTAACAAGGGCTCATGCCTTTTTTATTCTCAGCCTGGAGGTTCAAATGGTACATCTTGCCAATTTGTTATTTACAAAAAAGTTTGGGAAGTCTTTTGAGCAACACGGAAGTATATCCAAGAGAGTCAGTTAAGTCTAACCCACTTAGGAGTGGGAAAGAGTTAGGAGAGCTAATAGATAGACTAGCTAAAACTCACTCTATAGAAGACCAAAAGAAGTAGAAAAAGGATGAAGAAAAGAATGAGGATCTCCCTATATTCCTTCTCCACTTTACCCATCGAGAATACCATTCATAAGGGTTGATGATGTCAAATCTTTAAAGAAGTATAAGGATTAAGAACATATGACAACGAGCATCAGTTTGAAGAAGTTATGGAAGTCTCTTTTTGTGAAGCAAAAAAGGAAGAAGAAAAAGGATTGACTAAGGAAGAACAAGAGTAGCTCACCCTTATTACCAAACAAATTGCTAGACTTAATAAAAGATTCAAGGACTTTCGTTCTTTCCTATTTTATTGACAGTTTGCTAGTGAAAAGGACATTACTGAAGTTAATTGATTTTCTCACCTTTATCAATATTGTCTTTCTGATCATTTTGTAACTTATAGCTTACCCATAGGCTACAAAATTGATGTTGAATGAGAAAGGTGGAAGCAAGCCACTCATAATTGATCTGGGCTAAGCTTCAAAGGATGCAAGGTCAAGTTAATGACCACCCTAAAGTAGCACATTTAGTAATTAGATTTAAATTTGTTGTGTAGTTAGGTTTGTTTTAAATTCTAAGATAAGGAAACGCTCTCGATGTCAAGCATATTTGGTCTCAACACTATCACCATCACCACCTCTATCACTATAAATGGTTTCATGTTCTAACCCTTTCTTTTTTATTTTTGTTATTATTTTTCTTATGTTATTCATATATTGTATTTTATTTCCCCCTTATATGTTTGTGTACCCTTTTCACATTGAGGATGTGTGTGGGGAGGGTTGTGTGTTTTTACCTTAAGTGTGAATTTTGCATATTGTATGATAGTTTGTTTAGGTTGAATGATGTGAATTGTGTGAATGCGTCAATGGATAGGACTTGACAGTTACGAAGATTTATTAGCTTGTGAAATTAGGATACATGTTAGTCGATTCACCCTAGGAACTTTCCATACCTATTTATACTTTCAAGCCAATCAAATAAGTGGCATTATTAGTAAATTTTCATGAGAATGATTAGCTAAAGTAATAAGGTAGGTAAATTTTGTGTTAAAAAAGGGGTTGTATAATTTTAACTAAAATAACTATTCCGCTGGCCTTCGGGTTATGAATAGAGCTAGTAGCCAGTTGAGAATCTGATGTAGCTGAGTAATAGGATCGACATGCATCATAAATGTGTTCCTTCATGTAAAAAGGCTATAATGATATTCCAACCATGCTACTTAATAACAACAAGACTTAGTTAAGTAATTGGATCGAAATTCATCACAATTGTTTGCCTCCGCATAAAAGACTAAGTTCATATCCTTAAATAAAAATAAAAAAAGAATGTTTTTAAATAAAAACCTACCAAACTTGTTAGTAGCTTGATTTTTTATGAAAACCTACCAAGGAATAGCTACACTTTTGTTTTGACTGAATGATTATCAATGTGTGTGTGCAAGTGATGAGGGTGAATAGACTCAACATTAAAATTTTGATTAGTTTGTATATTGAGTCCAAAGTGCTTAAACGTGAATTTCACTTGTTAATAAGTTAGAACGACTTGAAGGATTATGTGTATAGTTAAATTTGTTTCGTTAAGTTCAAGCCATTGTCTCATTATTGCATATGTGTGTTTTGAGTTTCTTGAGTTATTTTTTGTTTTGATAACTTGAGGACAAGCAAATGTTTCAGTGTGTAGATGTGATAAATGTGAATTTCATTGTGTTTTAGGGTATAGTTTGATATGTGTTTAGCTGTTAATTCAATCAGATAATATGTGTTTAGGTTAGAGTTGTGTTAGTTTGTTAATTATTTGTGTTTTAAGTGTTTTATGGGTTATTACAAGCTTTTGATCTTAAACATTATGTTTTTAAGGTACCTTGATGTGGTTGCTAGTGTTTCAGGGTTAATATCGAAGAGTGAAAGAGTTTCAGAAGATATTCAGGTCAAAACGTCCCATCTGATCATGAATGAAGGCTTAGATGTAGGCCACAATTGTCACCTTCAGGGCCATGGTCGTGGCCTGCATTAGGAAGACGTGTAGCCCTCATGAACGTCAAGTTTTGAGGGATTATTTGGACTTTCAAACCCCAGAAAGACATTAGGGTTACCCAAAACATAAAGAAGTAAAAAAAGAACATAAAGAGGCAAAGAAAAGGAGCTTTACATTCAGTCACTCTTAGAAGCCCTAAAGGGAGAGAAAAAGAAAAGAGAGGGAGAAGAAAAAGAGGAAGGAAAAGGAAGAAGAAGTGGATCTGACATCGCTGCTCCCCAGATTAGGTGGTATTTTGACGTCGCTACCTTCCTGATTTGTCCAAAATAAATTCCATTTTCTCTTTATTTCTTTTTCATTTAAATATATAAAGTTTAGATGGATTGTATTAAAATGGATTTTGAGTTGTTGATAATGTTTTAAACTCTCCTTAGGGATTTTAATTTGAGTCAATATGGATTTACTTATTTTTGTGTTTATTATTTTGGGTGTTGTGATTGGTTAATGTAATTGCATGTTTCGGTAACAAAACGAGAGGGTGAGCTAGATAAAAATGATTAGTTTGGATTAATAAGAGTTAAGCAATCTAATTGACTGCTTAATCATTCTAGTCAGTAATTTCGCAGAGAGAGATCCCGTATAAGACTCGATTATTTATTAGAGAGCTTTAAAACCAACTAGAATTGTGGGTAATTTGTGAATTGAGAGATTGCAAGTTCCATAATTTGATTAGGGTTTACAATTTAGGGTTTACAATTTAGGGTTTAATGATTATAACTCGAGAGAGAGTAATCAACCCTATGACTGTCTAGAAACAACATCCCATAAACACATAAATGGTTAGATTAACATTAATGATAGTTAAAATCCCCTTTCTCATAACTTGATTAACTCTTTTAATGTATTTCCATTGTGGCCTGTGTGACTGCTCAGTTTTATTCTTTTTGTTGAAATTTAAATTTTATAATTATTGAATTAAATTCTTATATTTACTTTTCATGTTCACGTGTACATTTTTTATTTCTTTTTATTCTTTTCTTTGTGCCTTAGATGACTTAGGATTAGGCTAGTACCCTGCTTGTGGGATTGACACCTCTGATACTACAGTCGCGACCTGTGCACTTGTGGTCTTTGAGCGTTTATAAATTTTAAAGCTTGAACGACATAATTAATTACATTTAACATTATAGAGATAGGTTCATAATAGAACAATCTAAATAACATATTAAGATCATTCATACAAAAACTTGATTCAATCAACACAAACAACATAACAATCCAAAAAGAGATTAACAATGTTAATAAGGTTAAATAGCTTAAGTGTGACTTGGTGTCGATATCATCATTGAACTGGCATCAGGATGTCTAGCCTTTCATCTTCTCTATGGGTCCCTAAGCAACAACCAAGAACACCTTTATTTCTATAGAAAATTGAAGAGAAATAATCAAGAAGCAGTTGTTGTTTGGTTATTCTTTATCCCTCACCCACTTGGAAATCGAAGAGGACAAAATAAAGGAGTTGCTCTCTTTTCTTGTCCAACAGCCACTCTTTTTTGTTACAACCCCCTCACCCACTTCGGTTCTCACTCACTTTGCAACCGACACTTGCCTTATTGCTCCACACATTCTCACATTTGATCCAGCCCCCAAATTGCTCTTGTCAATCATCCCACCTAACACACACCTTTATTTTATTGTCCAAAATGCAACAGTTGACACACACATTCCACTTCAACCGACCTCCCCTTATTCTATTTAAAAGTTAGGTTTTATGTTAAACGGGACATGTGCTATGTTCTTCCACACTCCCTTGCTTGTCTAAGTGCGGCTAACATACCACACATCTCTTTACACCTAAGGTTAAATGTGGAATAGACATGTGGCATGAAAACTTACGAACTTTGCATGCATTTCCCCTCTTCATTGTTTCTCATTCATGTTACGTGACCTCATGGCTGTAACATTTGAAGTGTTAAAAGAAATGGAGCAGCCATGAGACAATGTTCACTCTTCATTTGTATAGTTTATCTTATCCCCTGTTCTTGTAATCTTTTTCTTCTTCTTACTCCATAAAGACAATAGGGTATGATCATTCAAAAAATTGCTCAATTATAATGTTTTCAACTCACTTTAGCTTTTTTGCTTCCAAATCGTACCTAAAACCATATATGAACTAAAATAAGTATCCTAATCATTTCCGTATCATTAATCACTAAGTGTTATTGAATAAATATACAATCAATTAGGCACATATCAGTAGGCATGATATAATTGGTTAATTCAGTGTTAAACAACTTATAGATGTGTTGGTCATCTCATTTTTGGTTCCTTAAAAACAAAAGCAAGGCTATTAAAAGGAAACTAAAGAGGTTCATCTAGTTTAGAAATGGAAGTAAAATTTGTTTTGCTAAAGTAAAATGGAAAAAGTTATGTAGGGACAAAAAGTAGGGGGATTTAGAATTTTACCTATTAGAATTACTACTCAGGTGTAGATGAACAAAAGAACTTAGAGGCTCTTAAATGATAAAACTTCATTATACTATTTAAAGGATAAGAGGCTTTGGAAATTGGAACCTAATTATGATACTCCATAAACACGGACTCAAATACCAAAGCTAAAAAATATGAGATGGAGTTCATATATAAGATCAAAAATGGCACTTCAATCTCCTTTTAGAATGACAACTATTTCACTCTAGGACCTTTTTTTGAAATTTGCAAACTTAACTCTTTAAGGACTGTAGTTATAAATAATGCTACAGTGTTTGAAGCTTTAACTAAAGATAGTAGGTTGATAACTAAATCACCAGTTGCAAGCAATATAGTGATCTGAATCTATCCAAACTAGGAAGATTAGATTAAGTAGAGGAGACATCTTTTTGGAACTTCATAAATCACTCTTATATAATGTTATTAATAGAGCAGGTCACTAAGGTTCCTTGATATGACTTAGTATAGTATGATCAGGCTTGTTCATACTCTAGACACTTATTAAAAGAAACTTAAATACATTGGATAGGATGAAAATTTCCTTTATTTATTTTATATTTTTGTGTTAAGCAACCAACCTGCAAAAAATATGGAACATCTATACTTTGACTGTCATTATATAAGGAGAATTTAGAGTTTTATAATAGAATTTTTCCACATATATTTTCCCACAATAAGATGGAAAAATATGTTGTTCTAGTGTTGCAAATACCACAAGAGAAAGGATACAAACAATAAAATATTTAACCTAGTCTAAAGTAATATTGTCTTTGGAATTTGGATGGAAAGAAACCAAAGAATTTCAGACAAGGATTTTGCATATGAACAAAATTTAATCAATACTAGTAAATAATGTCAGGGATTAACTGCTTAACTATAAGTTGAACTAGAGATATAGTCAAGATTTGGCACTAAAATGGAAGCTTCCATTTAAGGAATGGATAGTGTTCTAGGTTGGAAAAACTTCAAAGGTCCCTTCCAATATCATTGCATTTGTAAAGACTATTTGTTGTAATTTGGACTTTATTTTAGGTTTCTAATGTAACTTTGACTTAAAACAATTTTTTTATTAAACTCTCCTTAGTGGTTAATTAAATTTACGTTTTTTTTAAAAAGTATCCTTAATGTTTCTATACACGTAAGTAAAAAAATTATAAAAAGGAAAAAGGGCAAACATGTAGTAAAGGACTTGAACTTCCTAGATTTTGCATTAAATAGTCGAGTTAAAATATGAATACATTTTATAGACGTGTCATTAAAGTGCTAAATGGACTACAAAGAGAGCTCTGATGAAAAAAAGTAGGTCAAAATGTATTTATATATAGTATCAAGAATTTTAAAAACTTATAAAAAATAAAATATAAAGGATAGGTCTATAGTTTACTATCTTTCACTAGTCCTCTAGGTCTTTGACTGATATCATCTTTATGAGGCTCTAAATAAAGGAATCAGTCACCACTATCCTTTTATTATTATTGGGTGTAGTAATCTCCTTTCCAATTGGTGTAGCAGTCTCCTTCCGTTGTCTATAATCAACATCCTCCTCTCTAGCTAGCGCCTTGAGCTTATGAGTCTCTCTAGGCTTATCAAGTACAATTTCTATCATCTTCTAGAGTTACTAGATCTTGGTTCGTCTCCTCTGGTCACATAGGTGGAGGTAAAATCTCTACTCCAAAATGTATATGATCTTACTATAATGTGCCTAGCTAGTTAGGCTATATGAAAAACTACTAGTGGTAGAGGTGGAGTCAAAGCTCTCTTTGGGCTTGTAGTTTAGTCCTCTTTAGTCGGTGCCTCCTTATCTATTTACAGTGGTGCTCCTATAAGTGCAAAATGTTACCTTTGGCTATCTATCCTTAACTCGAACATCCATATCACCTTAAGGAACTTTATGGTTATGAAGCCTAAGAGTGGCCACCATAGTCAAATCCCTGTCATATATAGGCACTTATAGGTTATGCATGAATTATATAACCATTAAAGCATCTCCAGTAATCCCAAAGTTAGCGTGATTGAGATATCCTCAGACCAACTATATAAAGAGGATATCAAAGTGCATTCTCTACCTCTAACATATGCAGTAGATTAAAAATAGATCATACCTTCTAACAATGCCTATTTTCTACTTCATAGCACATATTGAATGCACCAGAAGCTTATGCACACATTGCATAACTCATAATCTAAACGTATAAACCTTAAATTTAATAGGGTGACAAGGATGCATGGTCACCATCACTTGTCAGTTACTCTAGGATTCTATATCTCAAAAGTCCCAATTGAGGTAGATCTTACTTAAATATTAATATCCCCATGTAATTATTTATGTAAAATCCTACATAGATTGTGAAGTGAATATAACTTAGACTATAATACATACCTTATAGTCTAAAAGACCAATGTCTCTACCTGTGATGTCCTCGTGTCATCTACCTTGCGCATACACCTGAAATCTAGGGTGAGCACTCAGTAGACTAGGACATAGTAGTCAAAGACATATGAGCACTATAAAAAAATAAACTTGCGCATCCCATCAATAAGATTCACTTGGCAGAGGACATCCCAATTGATGAATTAGGGTGCCCTAAACTATCTAGTATAGAAGGCCTGATATCTCTTCCACTGTGGCTCTATTAGAGGTGGTAATGGTGTTAAAGATTTCTATTCTAGCCTCTACTTCCTCCTCAAAGAACGTGTCCTTGGGGTAGAGGTATATGATGAAGAGGTAGTTGTTTTCACTGTGGATTTCTTATGTGGTGTTTACTTTACATTTCTCTTAGGTGGTCCAAGTGGTCCCTAAGTCTTTCCTATAGTGTCATAAAACAAAAACATAAATGGTGTCTCAAACAATCATAAATGATATCATATATGCGTAAACGTGTGAAACATAGCATTAAAAAATTCAAAATGAAAGAACGAACCTCTAAATAGAGTATGAACTACCAGTAACAATCTTATGCTTGTATTCCAATTATTTGTACATAGTGTAATCATCACCTACATCCTATAATGCTAAAATTTTAGTTCCCATATATTTTAGTCCACTCTAAAGTTTAAACTAACCAATCCAAAAAATTTAAGGTACTAAAATAGCCTCTATTAGACACACCAAAAATCTCTAACCATATAAAATACATAATTTTCAATTCACCCAAGTCAATTTTCTAGCACTCTTAAAAGCATGCATCATAAATTTCTAATCATTAAATAGGCTTAAAACATAATTTATAGCAATAAATAATCCAAGATGCATCAAAATAATGAAAATAAGGGTGTTATAGAAAAATAACTAAATGATGTCAAAAATTTAGGGAAGAAAATTTAAATATGCACTAGGTGGATCTAAGTATGATTATAGGGGGCTAAGGAATGGTTGAGAATGATAACTAAAAGAATAAATAATTGAAAAAGAATAAAATTCCACAGAAACATGAGAGGAAATATGGATGAGAATGAGAAAATACAACAATTATATGCCTTTAATAATGCTCCACATGTAGAATTAATTATAGAAAAAATAAAAAGTAGGTAAAGGAATATGGAGCTTATACGTGATCAAATAGGTAATGTGTTTAAAAGTGGAACTCTTTAATTCTATTTAACTCATATACGCATTCTTCAATTTGGCTGCATATATACTTACCTTGGGCCATATTCTGAATACATGGATGGACACACTATTATGACTTATCTGTATTTAAAATTGGCATATTTTGTGATTTTTTATTCCTCTTTTGTAGGTGAAAACATGTCTACTCCTAGAGAAATATAGGGTCTTGCATGCGATATGGCCATTTATATAGTACCATGTAGGTTTTATGTTAAAAATTTTCACATTCTACATACTATATGCATGTATTTCATCACATCTAGATTTAGAGCTGTACCAACCATTCGAATCACTTGTAGTCTATTAAAGACCCCCATCCTTTGTGCAAGCCTCACCACATTAGGTCTAATACATATTGTTCCAACCTTCTTCTTGTCACTATAACATCTAATAAATTGGGCTAAAGCATGCCCATATGTATTAGTGTTCACTCACTTATTCTCCACAAGTAGATCATGTCCAAATTCCTGATGACTCTATAATAATCACCCCGCTCCTTTAGTGTATGACTCAGAATATCATATATGTATTTAAGCACAGGGTTTCATAATGTTGATGCCTTTTATTTATTGGGTTATATTCTTTCTCTGTGCCAATCCTACTTCAGAAGTGTTGAGGAGATAACCCATATGGGAAGTCTATCTATAATGTGACGTATTTTGGTGTCCCATAAATTCCTGGTTGTAAAGACCCATTATGATGGAGAACTTTAAGTAGCTCAACCGAATCATCTCCCCTACCATTCGAAGTTGGATTGTGTTTGGCCAATCCCTATCTTAGTAGCCTTAATGTGGAGAGCACCTCAAACATGAGCTCTTATTATAAGGACTCCAAGATCTCAAAGAATTAGGACCATGTTCCAACATTGATGAGGTCCCAAACCTGCTGTGCCAACTCAATTTACTGTAGTGCCTCCTAGTTAATGCATCTGTCAGTCCCAAACTTTTTCTCCTTGAGCAGTTAGTATTGTTCTTCATGGGCTCCAATATTGAATAACAATATTTTTGGTCGCTTTGGTGGTCGTGTTGTCTATGAGCTCTAGTTGGGTCTCTAGAAGACCCTTCCCCTCATTGCCTATTTCTCAATACCTTTTTATCACGTCATTGTCTCGTCATTATGCCTAAAACGTAAAATAAATGTGAGAAAATAGCATATAAAATACAAAAAATGATCATTTCGCCACACTTATTTCTTATGCTCACTAAATTATATAAAAGTGAAAACGCACAATAGAAAGGAAATTAAACATATAGAAAAAATAAAATATATAACTTAAAGAATTAAATAATACAATAAAAACTAAAATAAAATAAAAATAGAAAATTAACCAACATCCTAATTAATCATAAAATTAAAATTAAAAGCTTTATAATTAACAAATAAAACTACCCGAATCATTCAATTATAAAATTAAACTTAAAATTGAAATTAACAAAACTAGTCTAATAATTACCCAAAATTAACAAATTAAACATTAAGTGGATGCAAAACTCAAATTTGAAATTAAGTTAAACTAGATAACTTCAATTAACCACAAAATAAGTAATTAATGCTAATTATATGCAAATTCATCACAATTTAACATATAGTGAGCAAAGATCATATAAAATCGCAAACGCAATTGAAATTTCATCTAAATCGTATACAATTCATCAAATTGAATCAATAAATCATATGGGTAAGGATAAAATTTAACTATTAAACCACAACTAAGCACAAAACATGCAAATTTACAATCTATCACAAAACCCTAACTTAAGCATTTTTAAGGGGTGAAAATCTCTGAAAATTGCAAAATACCCAAAGATTCATGCATAAACAAGTGAAATCGATGAGAATACTTACTTAGGTGTCACAATTTGGCAAGAAAAACATTAAAATTTTGGTTAGAGAGGGAGAGGGGCGATGGAGAGTGCGAAGAGAGAGAGGAAAAATGAGAGAAATGAAGAGAACGAGGCATTTTAAAAGGCTTTTACGAACTTACACAGTCTACTACATAATAGTGTAGCTTGACCACGTAAGTTGTCGACTCTTTAAAAATCAAATGACATGGGCATGTATATATTTGCAGACTTACACAATTAGTTACACAGTCATGTATTTGACCTTATAAGTCTATACGGGTGTGTCCAATGAGTGCGTAACTCTTTGTAAATTTGAGTGAAATTTTTTTAAGAGATTTAGAATGTACAAGGTCGTTTCCAAAGACTACATAAGTCTCTATTACCATTTATAACATAAAATTATTTGGAAGAACTAAAAAATTGATCACTCGAAGTTATGAAACTTTAACACACATACCCTAACATGGTAAATATGCACAAGCACATCGGGATGCTTTTCATCCTAACATTAAAACACATCAAAACTCAATAAAATCCAATGCTAACATCAAAATAGAAAAAAATAAAATAAAATAGAGCAATCAAATGGAACAAAATATATCCTAATTTATGAGTTACCTCTCATGTCGCACATGTTTAAATTCATTAGCTCAATTTTATATTTACCATAAACTTAGGTTTATAATTAGTGGCTTACTTTCACCCATTTCTCTATATAATGGTTTAGTAGCCTATGAATAAGCCACATGTTATAAGATAATAATAAGGATATAATGGATTAAATTAATAAATCTAGCTAACTTCATTAATGTCCTATCTAATAACAAATTGTTAATAAAATAGGGAATAATAAAACTCCCTGAATCTTCAATTAACTTAAACAGTTTGTCTTCTGGGAAATGGGAACCATCTCTATTAAATGTTACTACCAATAATTCATCAATAGATTCCTTATTTGGCTCCTCCTCTCGTTCGTCCTTAATCACCTTTGTCCACTCTTCTACTTTGTCTTTTTAGACAGAGGCTTCCTCCTTTTCTTCTGCCTTAATTATCCTTGTCATCTATTTTTCTTTCTTTTCTAAAGCATCATTTACCTCCTCAACCTTTTGAAATCTAACTTCATTCATAAAGTCAACCTTTGTCTCCACTTCACTCTGGGGCATTAATAAACTCAAATAATATGTTATATACAGGTCAATATACTCGGGCGAAGAAAATCTCTTTTGAAATTCACAATGAATAGTTTAAATTTTGGCAAGGCCTTCTAATATTATATCTATAAGGCATTCTTTTTACTATTATTGTTATAAAGATTCAGCTTAAGAAAAACCATTCCATCCATCAACGTAAGAGTTGTTCCACTTTTAATTAGAAGTATTCTTATATGGTGTACTCTGAAGCGATGTCACATACAATATGGATGCTCCCAAATATAGTTTGGTGCCTTACATTAATGATTGTAATTGTTTCCCCAAAAAATGTTACAATATAGTATGGATATTGATTGAGCTTCCAAATACATGTCACCATAACTTTTGTTCCAAGTTTGTGATGTTGCCATATGCGATGGCATGTTATAACTCCCATAAGAATAATTTCCTCTTCATCCTTACATTATGGTTTTTAGTTATAGCGATGAATCTTAAATACTAACAATAAACCACAACCACAAAGTCAAAATAGAGAAGTCCAAAAAATAGAGAAGTCAAAAATAAAAAATAAAAAAAAAATAAAAATAAAATAAATGCAGAAAATAATGGTTAGATTAATAAAATCTAGGATTTCATAATATTATAATCACTTACAATAGCTTCAAAAACTTAATTGAAATTTTCGCTTATAAAGACTTTTAAGTTTTAATCATAAGTGTACGGTCCAGCTGTCACTAGCACAAGCAAGTATGGGTCAATCCCATAAGGCTTGTAAGTACTAATATGAACCTTTTTTATATTATCTAACCACCAAATTAGGTTGTAAATTTAATTGGAAATTAAAGAAAACAAACTAAACTAAAGTTAACATAATAATGAACATAGATAAAGGAAATACTAGAATAAGTAAATATCAAATAAATAATACCTAGGTAATGAATCCCCTAAGATATCTTAAGCGCTAACCCTTTACCATATAACTAAATTATTGATTATTCTATTGTGGAAATTCTTATCTTATGTTAATATCTTTCTCAAGACTATTAACAACTAATCCCTGGTTGATTAACTGGAACCTTTTTCTAGTTAAAACCCCTAACATTGTATTATTTATTCATTAATTTTTACTATTAGGTTTGACCCTAATTCAGAGAAATTATGTCTACCTATCTCTAGGTTTACATGTAATTCCTTTCCAATTGTAATAGATCTATTCATAAAAAGGATTTTTCAATCATAATCACATGAAATCAAATATTGCACTAATATTTTAGACTCATATAATCAAATTTTTTAGACAAAGCATTTATCTTGGAAGCTAAAAGATTCAAGACATCTAGATCATATTTTTCGAGAATCTTCATAGGAGTGGCTCTCCCACTTAACCACTAAAAGTGGTTCTAAGACATGTCTTATGCTAGGCTTCATGTTGGACCCCGAATTTTTTTTAGTAAGCATGAATTGCATGAATTTGGTGATCTCATGGTTAAGTCATTTTTTTAATCGGAGTTTAATTATTAAGTCAAGTCCAGGAGGACTACTTTCATGTATTGATGGAAATTGGAAGAGTTAAATTGAAGAATTAAGAATGCATAAGGGTATTTTGGGTAGATTGCTAAGGTTAGAAGCCTTAAGGCGTTAAAGGAAGGGCAAATTGGATTTTTAACACTCCTTAAGGATAGAATGGGAAGAGGAAAAATATTATCTTGTAAATAAGAAGACAAAAACGTGAAGAAGAGAGAAGGAGAAGAAGAGAAATTTCGGGGGAGTTAAAAGAATAGAGTTTTAAGCTAGGTCATGATTTCTCTTAGTCTTAAGGAGAGGATCTGAGCTTCCTCAAGAAGGGAAAAAGAAAGAGGAAGAGAAGATCTTTCTGTAGAGCTAACAATCTCATTGTTTGGTGAAGACTCAAGGAAAACAAGGAGGAGCAATAGGAAAGACTTCTGTATATCCAATACCTAAGCAAGCAAGGATTTCAGGTGGGTTACAGTTTTATGATTAAGCAATAGGCTATTGAAGTGTTTTCTTTTACATAAAACATGAAAGATTTCGTTTACTTCAAAAATGTGCATTTGTTTGTTCTTGGTTGAGTTGTATTTATATGTTACTGCATGATTCAGAAATGTTTATTTTGAAAAGTTATGAGTTTATGAAAACATGTTTTCGAATCTGAAAAGCAAGTTTCCAAGATTTGCCATTTTGGGCAACAAGTATTCAAGATCATGAAATACATGTTATGTGGGTTTAGTTTGGTTCATTCTGATGTCAAGTGCACTTAGACTAAAGGCTTCTCCCACCTACCCACTAGTGGCATGGAGCTCCTTCATGGACTCCCTCATGTTTACGACTACACAAAACCATTAAGTGGGATTGTGCTAGTTCGTTCTGGTTACGACTTCACAGTATCATTATATGGACTATGTTAGTTCATTCTATTTATGGACCATTCCAGACCATTTTGATGTGATTATGAGTTATTAACTTTGATGCATACATG
>JANZXR010357774.1:0-21130 GCA_027575705.1 Erythroxylum echinodendron
CTTCTTTGTTTTGCAGGAATCCTTAAGCCAGAATTCTCGTGTTCAACAGTTGTTTCCATGGATCCAAACGGCAACGTCCAGCCTCGTCAGAATCCGGCTGAACCACAACTAATCTTCAAATCTCATAAAAATTTCCATCTATAAATCACTTATATTATTTATAAAATTATGGATTATTTTGTAATTCCTTCCATATTCTTTTTTTAAAAAAAAGGAATTTTTTGAATCTATTAAACATGAGAAATTTTAATCATCTAAAAATTGCATAGAAATATGTTTAACTTCACCAGAATTAGGTCTAGTATATATCATTCCCTAAAATAAATATGTTTTTTATATGTAATATGAATTTAAATAGAACTTACTTATGAAGTACAAATATAAAATTAAATAAAGGATAAGCATTATCATTTCTTAATTAAAAGAGCAAAATACAAACAAGACTAATGAAAAATTGATGGCAAATACCAAAATACATTTATAATGAGTTAGACGTATGCAACTAATATTTCGGGAGGATAACGTATAAACTTGCAGGGCTAGGACGAAACTATCCACTAGGCATTTTCATGCATCGATCTCCACCGAACTTCATCACTGATAACATCCGTGCTGATAACTCTGGTTCTTTTATTTTCCGTCCAGGCTATTAGTAATTGCCTGCATTTTCCTTACCACAAAAAAAGAGAAGGTAATAAACCTTGCATTAGGCAACTCACCTCATATAAGATCTTACACATCCTACGTCAATCTAGCTCACAAATTTGAGTATCTTTTTCAGGCCATGTTAGTTAAATCAACGCGTGAGTCTCTTGACACAATTTGGGACTACTTTGCTAAAATAATCAAAGGCATAGGAGCATGTTGTGTCAAGGAAAACATTTCATCTTGGACAAGGCTTTAAGCATAGATGTTGGGAGACTTTACACATTGATCTGACTTGGCCAACGTCTAGATCAATGAAGGAGAAACATTCTACATCAATTCCGGAACAAGCAGAATTATTCTAGCTACTGGATAGACCAAGTGAAGTGTTGGCAGTTACAACAGTTACTGTTTGACAGTCGGTCAGTTATTCGGTTGGCCAAATGCTTTTTAAGATTATCTGATGTCGTAATAAAAACTAAAAGGGAAATATTTGGATAACAATGTCTAAAGAGTTGGGATGGTTCAGACATAACTGTTGTAACTTCCGTAAAACTGCTATGCTTTTTGTGAAGAAACATGAAATTTTGAAACTTGTCAACTAAAAGAATAACTAAATCAACAATTATTAAATTTTATACATGTGATTAACCTTTCATTGAAATAAATAATTTAACAAATATAAATTATTTATAAATTAAGATTTTTTATTTCTTGTTCAAAATTTATAAAAACCATAAATTTTTTTTATTTTCTGATATTTTTATAATCTAATATATTATCAATTAAATATATATTATTTAATTATTTAATATAAATTACTATAAAGAATTATGATTAATATAATTAAATTATTTATTTTATTTTTATAATTAATGCAAATTTTTTAAAAAATATTTTTAAATTTAAAATCGTAAAAAATTTAAAATAAAACTATTACTTAATTAATAAAATTAATTTACCTCTAAATTTTATCTAATGATTAATTATTATTAAGAATAAAATATACTTATAATGATATTAATAAGTAAATAAATTTTCCTTTTTATTAATTAAAAACATAAAAAAACGAAATTCAAAAACTACAATAAAATAAACCCCAACGAAGACCCTAAATTTCACATAACCAAAGACAGTTCTTAATTATCAATCATATGTACGTCACTGGTCATAGCATCATCGTCCTTCTTCGATTTTCTCTTCCGCTTCCTCTCGGATTGAGGTTCTTTGGCTTTCAAATCGTTGCAAAAAGACCTCAATGAGGCTGCCAGATGTTCATTTCTGTGAGCTGAAAACACAGTGAAGAAAGCAAAGCTTAAACAAGGTTTGTTTTTATACATTCGAACTCAGCTTTACTCATTAGCGTCGAGTCTAAATGGGAATTCTTTCGGTGGTGGTGGTTGTTGTTATTGTCAAGAGTACAATCAAAGCCTTACTTTCACTTTCAAGAAAACCCACCGCAAAGTATGACATCTTCCATGTTCACAGATTTTCGACCAGCATGCTGCGCGAACAGCTCTAGATCCTTTGCCACTTGTTCTGCGTTGCATTGTCATGATCCCAATTAAGCTTTGGAGTTTATCGCGTAAAAACTGTTCAATATGGATTGCTTATGCAACTCATCAAACATTCTTATACATCAACATACATACATATATTTCACGAGTTCTAAGATGGGCAATTTGAAATGATAGTCCAAAACCCTAATTTCACCTTTGATATTGCTTTTAAGTTGGTCTAATTTTGATCCTAAGATTGCAAATCTTCAAATTCATCACAATAGATTGGAACCTAATTGCATTCAGATTACCTGCGTATTTATACGCAAGATCGACAACGCAAGCAGTAATAGGTTCGGGAATCTCCATGCCATTGCTCTTCGCTGCTCAACACAAATCCATCACACGACTGGACTGGAAAGGGATCTAAAAATCGAAGGAAAGTGAAAATGAAATTGAAATTGATACCTTGGGCTTCGGCGATAGAAATGGCGGAGAGCCTAAATCGGTCTTGTAGCAACTTGCTCACTGAATCGTCATCGTGTTCCCTCTCCGCTTCGCTCCCGTTGCCTCCTTCCATAGTCGTCTCTGTCTATGGCTCCATTTTCTCGTTTCTTTCCATCTTTTCTAGGTGGCGGGAACCAATGCCATTGGTGACAGTTATACGCAGAATAGTTCGCCGTTTCGATCACCTCGTGCAGGAAGCTACGGTATTTCTTTCTGGGTTTCTTAAATGGATGGGCGGCCCAGTCAGATTTATTTATTTTAAAATATATTTAAAAAATTACTTCGTTTTGTAGCTCTCAATCACAGGCTAGATCGAACCAAAACTAGTTATCAGGCTGTTTATAATGGTCCGAATTGAATTTAATTGCAAGTGTTTAGAAATACAAAAAAGAGATAGGTTCAATTTATACATGTAATTGAAACTTATCTTCTTTATAAATTGAATTCACTCTTTCAAGCATCGAAATTGAATTCACTCTTCTAACTTCTACGCTCTACTTTCCCTCTTTTCTCTTCTCTATTTATTAATTGTAAATCTTATATTACGGTCTTTATTGCGAAACTTTTAATTTATGTATGATTATAAACTAGTTATAAACTTTTTATTTCCACCTGTTATATTCTTTATAATGTAATAATATAATTTTTAATTTTATCCTATTTGATCTTTTCTGTGAATTCGGCTGCAGTGTACCGTGACTTGCTAGTTTTAGCTTTTAACAAGAATATGTTTAATTAAATTTTTATTTTTAGTTATAATTTTTCTAATTTTTATAATATATGAATGTGAAAAATTAAATTTTATTTTCTATTTTTATATAAACATTTAACTCACTTAAAAAATTCTAATATTAAAATTAGCTATTTATATAATTTTAATTTTATAAAATAAAATTTCTCTTTTTTAATTCTATTAAAATTTAATAAAAATATACGTGCTATTGATTTTTATATTAATAAATAAAGTTATTCTTACTATTTTATCGAATTACTATTACTATATTTCATTAATTATAAAAATAAATAATTTTAATTTGGTAATTAATTTTACTTATAATTATAATATTTTAATAATAATTAATAATATATTAATTATCGATTTATAATTATCAATTAATCTTTTTACTTATGTACAATAATCCTCGTTTTTCAATCAAAAATCATATAATATAATTACATTGTGAAAGTTAATATAATATTACCTTGAGTACTATTTTAAACTATATATTAATTGTAACAATTTGCACATTTTATACTTTTAATCCTTCTGAACAAAGTACATTTAATTATTTCATATATTATTTTTATCTAATTTTCTACTTAAGCATACTTTCTTTACATTTGATGTAATTAAGATCTATTATAGTCACCAAAACTAAAATTAATTAGAATAAAGAAAATAATCTTATTATTTAATAAGATTATTTTTAAGTCAACAGTAAAAATGTCATATGAAATAATTGAATTCATTTTTATTGTGTTCCAAACAGTGTAATTGAATTCAATTTCAATATTATTGGGTTTGTTCCAAACAGTATAAATTGAATTCAATTCATTCTCATTAATATAATTAAATTCAATTTATTAATGAATTCAATTCGACGGTTCCAAAACGGCCTGTATAATTTTGACTTCAAATTTTTAAAGTTTAGATATTGAAAAAGAGTCATTTTAAACTATTGCACCAAAATATGTAGTTTTAAAACGAAAAAAATCGAACCTTTCAAGTTGTGTTTTGGGTCAATCCTTAAAACGTAAATTTGGACTAAAATATAATCAATTTAAACTTATCTCGTTAGCTTTGGGCTATTTGATATTTATTTGCTATCTCTAATCAAATAATGCCATATAAATTAGAGATGTCAATTTTGATCAAATCCGACCTGGTCAATTTTGGCTCGAATTTTTTGAATCACAGGTTGAACTAAACTCAATATGGGACAACTAGGCTCAGCCGAAAGGTTAAAAATAATGTCGTTTTTGTTTTTTAAAAAATATAACCAGATGGGCCTGGCCCATCTGGCCATAGGCCAAGCCTAGGCTACTCTTAGCCTAGCCTAACCTAACACATGCATAATATGGACTCACATATTATTAACGAGCTTTATCCAATTAAAACTTATAAAATCTGAAGTAAGTTATCTTTTTAATTTTTCATAATTAAATAAAATATTCAAAAGTATTTAATAATTTATTAGATAAAAACAATATCTACCATATTATATTCAAATAAAAATATAATTTATTATAATAATATAAGCAATATTTTAACATTTAACAACACCTAATAAGAGTCCCGTTAAATGACGAAATATAAGGACGTCTAATAGTACACAGTCTTACTCTTACATAATAGAGAAGCTATCTTCGATAATACAAACAATACAGTAACAATAATTAGTGAAAATTTTAAATTAAGCAAATAAATAATAAAGATTGTGTTCACGAAATTTTTTAAGTAATAAATATTTATATGAATACTAACTAAGCAATATTAATTACTAGATGTTAATTATAGGTAAAAGTATTATTTACAATATTGGATTGGGTTACGTTTCTGACCTCTGTGCTCTGTGGAGACATCTACTTTGGCCGTATCTCATTCAGAGCTTCAAATCACCTATGTTTTTTTTTTTTTTTTTTTGCTGTGTCCCTGTTCCAATAACATCCAGCACAAAAAAACAGCACGGAGGATTTGAATCCCTCGTTCAGCGTAGAATAAGTTCATCTCGTTATTACCTTTGAACAGAATAGAACCAGTTGTCTCTGTTCGACTACTATAATTTGACGAACTACACACGAAATCGGGATTAGGAACGAAGCGCCAAAGTCCAAGGTCTAAAACAAAACATATTAAGAGTTTTTTCTCCAGACCCCATAAGTTGATTATTATTGCATACAAAAATTCCATATCTTGTCATCGAACAAGAGCACAACAAAACCAGTTGTCTCTGTTCTTGTCTTTCCTTTACGTCAGTTCAATATTTAAACTTGGCCGATGTTCAAGGGTGTCCCAGGAACTGATTTCAAAAGCATAGCTATACCTCACTTCACATGGAATTCCAGCAATGTTGGCCACTGTTGCTGCTGTTTTTGGTCACAGGTTTGCACATTTTGTGCGCTGAATCTAAGTACATTGCTTACAACACAACTTCAAGAATTGTTCCAGGGAAGATTAACGTTCACTTGGTGCCCCACACGCATGATGATGTCGGTTGGTTGAAGACTGTTGATCAGTACTACGTTGGCGCCAACAACTCCATTCAGGTTTGCTTTACTTCTGTTTCTTTTGATCCTCCATTAATGTACCAAGTTCTAATTTTCAGATTGACACCCTTTATGTGGCTGATTTCAAAGGAAGTTAACTATGTTCGAGTTGTGTTCTTTGTTGGTTGGTGTCTTCTGCAGGAAGCGTGTGTCCAAAATATACTGGATTCTCTGGTTCCTGCTTTAATGGCTGATAAGAACCGCAAGTTCGTATATGTTGAACAGGTTTTCACTAGTTTTATTGAACTCCAATTTTCACTCCTGAGATAATTTTTTCATTTGTTTTGTTCTAGTTTTATTCCCGACAAAGTCATGAAAAGGCTACACCTTTTTGAATGTTTCAGGCATATTTCCAGCGCTGGTGGAAAGAACAGAACAAGAGAGTTCGAAATATAGTCAGGAAGCTAGTCAGATCTGGTCGTCTTGATCTAATGTACATTAAAAACAAACAAAATACATAAGATAGGATCTGGGGTATCCTGGGAAGATCCAGGATCAAATTAGGATGTAAATTGTTCTTCTTATTATATTTTCTGTTGCAGAAACGGGGGTATGTGCATGCATGATGAGGCCACAACACATTACATAGACATGATTGATCAGACAACTATGGGACATAGATTCATCAAAGAAGAGTTCAATGTAACTCCAAGAATTGGCTGGCAAATTGATCCCTTCGGACATTCAGCATTACAGGCCTACTTGTTAGGTGCAGAGGTACCTAACCCAAAAAAGATCTCTTCTCAAATCTGTTCACTGATAAGTCTGCTGTATCATTTATCAGTATAGATATCCGATCCTTGGAGATTTGTTTGCATAAATGGGAAAAACCACAAGCAGCTTCTTACCACGCCTATCTTGCTAATTTTTTTAACACAGTGTCTGGCTTCACTCTTCAGGTTGGGTTTGACTCTGTCTTTTTTGGACGAATTGACTACCAAGACCATGCTAAACGAGCAAATGAGAAAAGCCTTGAGGTTGTGTGGAGGGGCTCTAAAACTTTTGGGTCATCAACACAGGTGAACCTTTTTAACCATTTCGTGTTTGTTTATAACGCGGTCTGATATTGATGAGGCGAGATGACATAGATCATATATGTAAGTCTATCCATTTTGAGAAGGGTGATGGTATGGAAACCTTGATACATAGTTTCTTTGTCTTCCTGCGATGAGTGAGCTGAGATACCTGCATGAGAAGTGAGGTGAGTCATATGTGAAGGTGTATCACAAATGCAAGTAGCCTGATTACACCAGCAGACATAGACAGGAAGTCATATTTGTTGTTTATCTTCTTTTATAACATTTGTTGTAAGTGGTCTGATTTCTTGTTTTTTCACCTGTCTAGATATTTGCAGATGCATTACCTGATGGTTATGGACCTCCGGGTGACTTCTACTATGAAGTTAACGGAAATTTTGATTACCCTATTGTACAGGTAAATAATAACTCAAATCCCTCCTTTCCCTTTTCCTGATGCTGTTAGCCAAGCATCCTTGACAATTCATTGTAACTCATATTTATTCAATATATGATTGTGTTCTTTAATGTTGAAGGATGATACCAATTTGTTTGACTACAATGTCCCCCAGCGTGTGAACGAATTTGTATCTGCTGCAATGAAACAGGTAAGAAACATTGTCTTCATTTGCTCATCAAGCTTAGTTCTGTTGTTCTCTGAAGACTCTTCCTCAGTTTCAAATTTCAACACCAAATAGCCATTCTGAGATTTACGTTATGACCTGAAAAGAGAGGACTGCTGATCTTACCAGGTGTCTTCTAGTCAGATCTGTGTAGCTAACTGATTAATTTCTTTTCTTTTCCAGGCTAAGTTAACTCGAACCAATCACATCATGTGGACGATGGGGGGAGATTTCCAGTATCACTATGCTGAGACATGGTTCAAGCAAATGGACAAACTCATCAACTATGTAAATAAGGTAAATCCTTACTAAGATAGATCATGAAGCTTAATGAGGTAACGAATAGCTAGCTTGGCATATTTATGGCATCATTTTACCTCTAGAGAATTACAGAAAAGCATAAGAATTACACAAAAGCAGACAAACATATATTACAAGAAAGAAGATTTTATCATCTGCTGATCCTGAGTTACTGATATGCATTAATTGGCTAATGGTTAACCTCGTTAATCAGGTCGTCTATCTTTCTGATACTTGAATCTTCAGGTCATACTGATTCAAAATTCCTGATGCTAATGTAAGTACCGGATTGAAACATTTGCAGGACGGGCGTGTCAATGCTCTATACTCAACCCCTTCAATGTACACTGATGCTAAACACGCTACAAACGAATCCTGGCCTCTCAAAACAGATGATTACTTTCCGTTAGCTCCAATGCCAATTTAGTTTTGCTTGTATGTAGCTTCTCCTCTCAATTTTAACCTGTCCAATATGGTTCAAATGTATAAGGTATGCAGACATGGAAAATACTTATTGGACAGGATATTTTACAAGTAGACCAGCGCTCAAAGGCTATGTTAGAGCATTGAGTGGCTATTATTTGGTAAGACCAATGTGAGTTGCCTGGTGAAATACTTGAAACAGATTATGCTCACCTGAATGCAAATTGTCATACAGGCAGCAAGGCAATTAGAATTTTTTAAAGGAAGGAGTAAACTAGGACCTAACACAGAATCTTTAGCTGATGCTTTAGCAATTATTCAACATCATGATGGAGTTTCTGGCACAGAGAAGCAGCATGTTGCTAGTGATTATGCGAAAAGGCTGTCAGTAGGCCACATAGAGGTTTGTCTTCACCTTTTCCTGAATCTTTGCTAAATCTGAATTGCTCCAAATCTACAAAGTCTCTTGCAGGCTGAGGAAGTGGTTGGAACATCCCTTTCTTGCATGGTAAATATGACATCAAAAACTGATTGCATGAATCAAGACAACAAGTTTCAACAGGTAAACACATTCTGGTTAAATGCTGGTTTGTTTTACTTTGTATCAGCCTCTCACTGCATAGGCTTTACTTAACACTGAACCATTTCATCATTAGATTAATACACACTTAAGGCGGAGTTAGTAGCAAAATTTTACAAATGTATGAGGGATGAAAGAAATATCAAGTTTATAGACTGTTTCTCATTCAAAATTTGGAATCCTTTATTTGTTTCTTTGATTAATATCTACAAGTTGGATCTACTGTAATTGTTGTGTCCTTTGAACTGTTTCAGTGCTCGCTTCTGAATATAAGTTACTGTCCAGCATCAGAGGTTAATCTATCAAAAGGAAAAAGCTTGGTAAGGACTTCTAAGAAGTTTTGTAATTTCCAAGAACAGTTATTTTGTTTCACCAGACTTTATATAATCATCTCATGTTATCTGTTCTACAGGTGGTAGTCATCTATAATTCTTTGGGATGGAAAAGAGATGACGTCATAAGAATTCCTGTCAGTACTCCTTATTACTAGAACTAGAGCCTAAACTTTGAATAGAAACATCTGATTCCTGTATGATGCTCATTTTTAACAATGAGAGAGCACATATAAGTGGAACATACAATAATTATATAGTTCTCAGGACTGGACAGACATCTGTTTTGAAACATAGATATGGCTTCCCCAGTAAACTCTAGGTAAAAGCTGACAGCTTCACTTGTATAGTATGTATGGTATATGTGTATCTTCTAACCTTCCTAACTTGCTGTAGGTCCTGAATGAGAATGCCACAGTTAAAGATTCAAGAGGAAGAGAAATTGAGTCACAGATTTTACCTATGTTGAATGCCTCCTTAAGCATAAGAAAATACTATTCTAAAGCCTATTTGGGTATATCTCCAAATGTGACTCCTAAATACTGGCTTGCATTTTCGGCATCAGTACCTCCTCTAGGTTTCAACACTTTATCTCCATTGATAACTCAGCGGCTAAACAGGATGGTAATGATGATTGGTGCAGCTGAAGTACCTCTCACAGACAAGAAAGTGTATTCGTAGCTTTTAACGTGAAATTTTCGTTATGCTTGTTCTGCAGCTACTACTTCTGACATGCAAAGGCCAGGTACAAAATTAGCACAAACTGATGGAATTGAAATAGGACCTGGGGATCTGAAACTAATTTATTCCAGGAAAGCAGGAAAGCTTACTCAGTATATAAATAGCAGAAGCTCGGTACGTTGCATTCCACTTACTTCATCACAGCGTGTTTATTATTCATGGAGATTTTCTTTGATGTTTTAAGAAATACAGCATTGCTTCCATTTCTGAAAAGAATTTGCACCTAACTCATTTCCATCTCAAGTTATAGGTAAAAGCATCTTTGGAACAAACATATGGCTATTATGCTGGGTACGAGGGCGACCAGCATTCACAGGTTTGCCCATTTCACTATTACTGTATTGTTGTTCCATCGTGCATGGAGAAGCTTGTTTACGTTCTGTGGAACTTAACTTCCAGAAGGCCTCTGGAGCATACATCTTCCGGCCGAATGGTACCTATCCCATCAAACCCGAAGGGCAGGTAGGAAAGCTTCTGAACAGCTTGACTCATAACAATTATGTGTTCGCTGTTCAGCAAATATGGAGTCTATATTTTAGGCTGACTTTACGATTTTGCGGGGTCTATTTTTCAGGCTGACTTTACGATTTTGCAAGGACCTTTGCTTCACGAAGTACATCAAAGAACAAATTCATGGATTTATCAGGTATTTTACCTCAGCGTACAATCAACAGAACCCAGTTGTTAGTTTCCCGAAGTCCAGGAACAGTTATATGACGTTATGTACAATCCCTGGAAAATTGCTTCTTGACAAATGATACCATCAGCTAAAGGGCTGACTGGTCTGCTGGGAAAAGGTTGCTCATTCAATTTGTTTTCAAAAGATGAAACAATCTCTTCCAATTCACAACATAGTATCACGCATTGTAAAATTATCTGCTGGTACTCTGTCTGACCCATTCTTGCAGGTGACCAGATTATACAAGGGAAAAGAACATGCAGAGTTTGACTTCACTGTAAGTGTAACAAAATTTTCATCAAGTAAATCAATCTTTCTGTTTCAAGAAGTTGCTTTAAAGAGTTGGTAAGGGAGGAACAATTGTAACTAACAATATTCGGAACGTCAGGTTGGACCAATCCCGATTGATGATGGAATTGGCAAAGAGGTTATAACTAAACTGATGACAGCTACGAAAAACAACAAAGAATTCTATACAGATTCTAACGGACGTGATTTCCTCGAAAGGGTATGCTCCTTATTTGGTCTGCTAAAAATGTTCTGAAAGGGCTGGTGCATGTTGCATCTGTGTCACAGAATTGCTGTCATGCAGATTCGAGACTACAGAAAGGACTGGGACCTCAAGGTAAATCAACCTATTGCAGGAAATTATTACCCGGTAATAATCTACCTTTATGATTATGCTCACATAATCGGTTACTACAAGATCATTTTTTTCCCTCTGTAGAAGGAGTACAATATACTTTACAAGTTTCAGGATGGACAACTTCTCAGACCATAATAAAGATTAACATACTTCCTTTTCTTCCAGGCCGCTTGGACAATAAGTGACTGTGCAAAGAATGCATTGAGATGCAATAGATGAAGAAAAGAGTTAATAGTAATAGTAAAAGTAATAAAATTGAAAATATCGAACAGTAGGACAGTAGCAATGTTGCACCTTCTAAAGTAAACTGGCATACTGAAGTTTTGCTTGCACATACCTGGGTAACTGATAATTGTTTCAGGCATCTTATGATATTCTCCTCAATCCAGATTAATCTTGGAATGTACATAAAGGACAACATTTCAGAGGTATCTATCCTGGTTGATCGAGCTATAGGAGGATCAAGTATTGTCGATGGACAATTAGAACTCATGGTCCACAGGTTCTTCTTCCTAAAATCCAATTCTAAAAGTCAGGTAGAACCATTTTTGGTCATAATTTGTTATGTTAATTAGTTATTTCCTTTCCTACAGGAGGTTGGTTAAAGATGATTCAAGAGGAGTGGGAGAGGCGTTGAATGAAACAGTCTGTGTTCACAATGAATGCACAGGATTGACTGTAAGCACAAACCCATTCACCTCTGAGTTATAGACTCCACAAACATTCAGTTCACATCCATTATAATTGTATTTACAGATTGTGGGGAAGTATTACCTCAGAATCGATCCTGCCGGCGAAGGAGCCAAGTGGCGTCGATCATGTGGCCAAGAGATATATTCTCCATTCCTCCTAGCCATCACAGAGCAGGTGAAACTGCGGGCACTGAGACATTTCCTTTGGCAATGCGGTTAACTGGTGTTGAAGTAGTCTCATGTTCTATCAACATATTGCAGGATGCAGATAGTTGGACAAAGTCTCATATTACAACCTTTTCTGGGATGGATCCTTCTTATGTTTTACCTGACAATGTGGCAATTGTAACTCTTCAGGTGTGTAATCTTCTCTTCCATTGTAGAAAATCTGCTCAAGTAATTAACTGTGCTAATGGTTGACAAATCATTCTCTGCATCGAAACTACAACCGAGACTTAATTGATCTTTGCTCATTATTAGCATCTTGACAAATCATTCTCTGCATCGAAACTACAACTGAGACTTAATTGATCTTTGCTCATTATTAGCATCTTGAAGGCGTATCTTAAGAAATTGTACAGGAAAATCCCACTTAGAGTTCAATATCTCACTCATCACTAAAATTACAGGAATTGGAGGATGGAAAAGTTCTACTTCGGTTGGCACACTTATACGAGGTTTGCACCAAGCAGTCCTCTCCTGTTTTCTACACTTCACGTTCTGAGTTTCATCCCCATTCAATTTCTAAGTATTTCTCTCTTTTGGCGCATCAAATACAAGATTGGGGAAGACAAGAATCTGTCGACGATGGCAAGAGTAGAGCTAAAAAGGGTCTTTCCTTCTAAGAAGGTAAGACAAAATGTTCGCATAAACATGACATCTTTAAGGCTTACTGATGCTCCAAAAATCTGATAATATTTCAATCTTAAATGAATGATCAGATAAACAAGATAACAGAGACTAGTTTGTCCGCCAACCAAGAAAGAGCAGAAATGGAGAAGAAGAGACTGGTTTGGAAAGTAGAAGGCGGTTCTGAAGAAGAGCAAAAGGTGGTAAGAGGAGGCCCTGTAAGCCAAGAAACACTAGTTGTTGAGCTGTCTCCAATGGAAATTCGGACCTTCCTCATAGACTTTGATTCTAAATGAGATCGATCTTGCTTCTGGTGCACAAGTTGCTTCAGTATAAATGGCATCAACTCCCACTAAAAGTGGGAGACCGTAGTTTTACAGCTTATGTGCTGACATACTTCTCCAAGAAATAAATAAAGTTGAAGCCTTTTGTCTTTAACCATAAAGATTCAAGCTTTTACAATTGAGAGTAATCATCCACGACCAAACGATGCAAGCACATCACTTTCGAATAACAATGGCTTCATTCCCTGATTAAAGTCATTTTTTTACCTCGTGCATATTTGTGGAAATTCCTTCTCGAGGCACTTGATGTATACCAGCATGTCGATGCCAAAGCTGAGTTCTTTTGATTTTTATACCGCACTCTTCTGAAATAAGGTAAATGGTCGCGGATGGCATTAAAAATTTAATATTTAATAATATTCAAAATTAATCTATTAATTTAAAATATTAAACATCAAATCCATTTGTACTTTAAAACTATACAAAAGATATGATTAGGGTTTGAAAGTGGAAGAAAATGGTGTTTGATTAATAGGTTAAATAAAACTTAAAGCATTTGTTGAGTTGTTGCAATTAATTCATTAAGAGGTTTATGGCTAAATGGACGTGAGAGTAAGGCATGGAGGTACTTATTGCATCCCCTTTGTTAACGACTATACTCGGTATAGTTATATATTTAAGTTACCAAATTTTAAAGCATTATGTTGTTTCCAAAATATATAACTTTAGTTGAGAATCAACTAGAAAAATTGATTAGGTATAAGAGGACTTATTTATTCAATTCAAGAGGTTATTTGATGAAAACCAATTAGGTGGACAATTGACTATTCTGTAAACCCATTGATAAAATGGTGGTGAAGAGAGGAGAAATATAAATTTTCTCAAAATGGTTAGGTCTATAATAACACTGGCTATCATATGCTAGATGATAATGTTACTGATCACCAAATATGTAGTTGATTGGGTGTTATCAAACCAGTTACTAAAACCATAAAAGTTATAGATAAGAAGGAGATATGATTTATCATATTAAGTTTTAAAAGGATGTGTTACCTATATCAATGGTTCCTTTCATATGTATAGAAAGTGAGGTCCTTAAGGTAAAAAAAGTATCTTTAAAAGATATTATGAACATTCCAAAGGGTAAATTTTTAAAGGTGAATGAGGTAATAAATGTGTAATTGAATTTATACTGCAGGATATCACATTCTTATAGAATGATTTTCTAAAAGCAAGAAAAAGATAGTTCAAAATTTTGCTCTATATGAGATAATGAATCAGAATGATCTAGTAAGATGATATGAATCGGATAGAATGTATTCAAGTGGGAGCAATTTAGGAGATAATAAATTAGTGTATAATCAATGGCAATTGCAACCTAGTGGAAGTTCTTTACTACTATCTGATTCCAATATGAGAACCGTGAACATAAAGAGATGCATGTCCCAAAATTTTCAATTGTTCCTATATTATGAGTCGATTAATCCTTCTGCAACCATTTAACGTCAAAAAAGAACTTTTATAGTAGTTCCATAAGAAACGTATAAGTTGAAGAAAGTGAAAAAGGCTTTATCAAGTTTTGCTAAGGATGAATAAGTTATAGCAATAGAGAATAATGGACTTTATTAAGCTCGATATAAGTCTAAGACTTAGGTAAGCTTCCTAAAGGGTGTAAGGCCATTAAGAATAAATGAGTTCTCAAATGTTAAGTGAAAGACTAGTGACAACTTTGAAAGATATAAAGCACGTCTAGTGATAAAAGGATACACAGAATAAAAGAGATTAATTATAAGAAAACATTTTCATTTCTTGTGAGGTTTACATTACTTTAATTAATTATAACTTTAAATAGAATGGATCTTGATGTACATTAAATGGATGTAAAGATTGTATTCTTAAACGAAGAACTAAATAAAAGAATCTATATGAAACAACGACCTAGTTTTCTTATCCATAAATAAGCTCCCTACCTACAACTTGATATTAACTTTGTTGACTATAACATTGTTCATATTATGATTATCCAAAGTTATGGTTAGGAAATTCTTATCAATGTTCCTGTCTATCAAATAATTGGCCAATACATTTATTAACCACTTACTTATATGTGGCATCAGAACATAAATAATTTTATTAGTTTAAAATATAATTAAGTGTCAATTACAACATTATCAAGAAAAAAATGATAACATAATTTTAAAAAAATGCAAGTATTAATTTGGATACAAGCATCTAAGTGTAATGATTATCAACTAAATTAGGGTTAATTATAAAAAAAACTCAAACTTTGCTAAATTTTGCAATTATAGCCTGAACTTTAAAAAGTGGCAATGGTGGATAAGATCATAGTGGATGAATATCAGCTCTAAAAGATAAAGATAATGTGGAAGGATCATCTGGAGGAGATCTTTGTGGATATGGATAATCATTCCTAAATAGTGTAATATTTTATTTTGTTATTGTGATGTAGTTTAATCCTATTAGATAGAGTCCTAATTAGACGAGGATGTCATTTATTGGTTAGTATAATGTAATCTGATAAGGATAAGATAGGATAAGATTGTGATTTTAGCTAGTAGAGTTCTATTAGGATTCTAACTTGATCATTTAGAGGTGCTTATAAACAGCTCATTTGAGCCTTGCTCTGCTCAAAAAAAAGAGTGTGAGAGAAACACTCTGAGTGGAGAAGGCGTTTGGGGATTGAGAGATCATTTCTTTGTATACTTTAAGGAAAATAATAAAGGTTGGCATTTGTCGTATCTCTTTCTCGTGTTCTTATTATTGCCATGATTATTTAGTTCTTTTTTAGTTTTCTTGTAAGGGAATGAGAGTGAAACACTGCGAGAGTCGTGAGGCATTTGAGAACGAGTAGGTTAGTCTATGATCATTTGATAAGACTAAATCTTGATTTAATGGGCCTAAGTGAGATTGTCATGCAAAAGGGTTGGTGCATCTTGTGGGACAAGTTTGTGCTTGAAGGAAAACCTTTGTAACAATTGGTATCAAATCCATAGTTCGAGATGGCGGGAGGCAACAATTTGACGAAACGTGTCAACTGAGTGAAGGAACTCATTGGACCAATTCCTCAGGGGAAAGAAGAAGTGAAATCCTACTCATCTCAATTCTAGATGTTGGAGACACAAATCCAACAGTTGCAACATCAAATAGTGGAGTTGATGAAGGCACAAGAGGATTCTAGGTTCGAGGTGGTGATCCTAAGGCATGTGATGCATCACAAGACATTGGACGAGTGGAAAGCATTTTGGTGAAGGCGCGAGAGCCACAAGTATTTGACGACAAGCGGAATGCCAAGGAGCTTGAAAATTTCTTGTGGGACATAGAGCAGTACTTTGCAGTGGCTGACTCGGAGAAGGAGTCGATCATGGCAATGTACCTGGTGGAGGATGCAAAGTTGTGGTGGAGAATGAGAACCTATAACGACATCAGTATGGGTAGACCTCCCATTGACACTTGGAAGAAGATGAAGAAGGAGCTAACGGATAAGTTCCTCCCCAACAACACTTCATGGCTCACGAGGGAAGCTTTGAAGAGGTTGAAACAAGACGACTCAGTGAGGAGTGTGAAAAAATTCACATCTTTGATGTTGGATGTGCAGAACATGTCAGAGGAGGACAAGTTGTTCAATTTCATAAGTGGCTTGCAAGGTTGGAAGCAAATAGAGCTTCAGAGACATTACGTGAAGGACTTTCCAAGCATGATAGCGGCTGCGGATGCATTGGTAGATCTCCAAATGTCATCACTGATTCGAACTAGCTACGAGGACAAGAAGAATGGTGGGACACGGAATGGCTTAGAGAAAGCAAGGAGAAGGTGGGTGAATCTTCTCAAGGTAAGAAACAATCAAAACAGGATATTGCTTATTTCATTTGTGAAGGGGTCTCATTTTGCTCGAGAATGTCTAAGAAGGAAGGCCGGTGAAGAGCAAGTAAATTCCATGGTCACGAAGGATCAAGGAGAGGGAGAGGAGGACTCAACAAAAGAAGTCTATCTCAACAGTTTTGCTATGTTGGGCGCAATAGGCCTTGTGAAGGAGCGTTCGAGGAAAAGCAAGGACAAATCTAATGGAGAGGGAACATGGTACGTGGGAGATGTGTCAATGAATAAGGAATCTTTGAAGAAACCACACTTAGAGGAGTGTTCGTAGATTATTTCAATGAGGGCGTCGATTTCTTCTAGCGGGAGTGGTTTGTTAGACCCCTAAGTTAGAGATAGCAGAATGGTATGGGCATTGGCGAGCCTTGACCAGCGTTTGATAGACGGAACAATGAAACAAGGCAAAGGTTTGTGAGAAAGTAAGGACGAAAAGGGGTAATGTTAAGTGTTAGCATGCATTGGTGCACACCGGTGAAAATCTTCAAAGAAATGTAAGATTCGGATGTGAGACCAAAAGAAAGCTTGAGATGGGCATCGAGTGAAAGGTTAGCCGGATCACACACATAATGGGAATATGCGAGAGTTCCAATGTGACTTAACAAGTAGACCAAGCATGGTGCGAGTTTTGGAAAAGTTTCAGATCTTGTACGAGCAGACTTGGCTAAAGCTAAGTTCTTGATGGACTAAAGACTTAGTGTGTGCTCAAGTGAATGGAGCATGGTTAATAGAGTTAGCATGGGTAAGCATTGGACAGACCAGTGTGCTATTGACTTGGATGACTCATGTCATGTTCTTGATTCCTGATCAGACTTAACTCATAAACTTCAATTGACAACAGAGGATGATATTTGGTTTGTATAGGCGAGAGGAAGACTAGTTGCAGAAATACAGAATTTGAGAGAGCAAAGCAAGGAGAGAGAGAGTTAGGAATTTGAATTATATGTATTGATTGATTATTCTCATACAATAATAGATGAATTTATATCCAATCATTGGCCAAGTAATCAATCGAATATTCTAAAGCTGGGAGTCTAAATGAAAGCTAAGTAAGCAGTCCTTATAACTACCTGCAACTAAATTCGGTTATCACCAACACTAAGCTTATTTATGGCTAATTACTTCCTTAGTTCATAACAATACCCCCTGCTTTGGCAATTTCCTTGTCCTCAAGGAAGAACTCGGGAAATTGAGCTGTGATAAAATCGATATCTTTCCATGTAACTTCATCAGGACTGATATTTGCCCAATGAACTAACACCTATTGAATTCTTTGTTTTTTACAAACCACTTCTCTGTTTTGTAAAATGGCCATTGGTTCCACCTTGAACTCTCCATTTGGGTAGACTGTTGGAAGCTTTATGGATGCTATCACCTTATCTCCTATGTGCTATTTAAGTAAACATACAACTTGAGAATCATCCGATAATTCCAACTTATATGCCACAGTCCCAATTTTTTTCAGTATCTTATACGGACCAAAATACTTAGCTGCTAATTTGAGATGCTTCCTCACCGCTATTGAACTTTTTCTATATGGCTGCAACTTAAGCCACACCATGTCCCTGACATTGAATGTTCGTTCGCTCCTTTTTTGATCTGTAAACTGCTTGTGTCGATTCTGTGCTTTGAGGAGTTGTTCCTTTAATTACAACACCATTTGCTATGGTTGCTGTATCCAATCGTCAACTGAAGCTACTGCAAAGCTATTGGTGGCAAGCCTAAGCAATTGAGTTAGTGGAATTCCATATAAAAACTGGAAGGGTGACATCTTTAAACTAGTGTGGTAATTAGAATTATACCACCATTCGGCTAATGGGAGCCACTTACACCAAGAAGTTGGCTTTTGAAAATGCATGCATCTTAAGTAATTTTCCAGGTACATATTGACTCTCTCGACTTGTTCATCAGGCTGGGGATGGTATGCAAAACTGAGGTTAAGTTTGACTCTAACCAACCGAAATAATTCCTGTTAAAACAAGCATGTAAATATCTTGTCTTTGTCTGAGATAATATCCTTAGAAAATCCGTGCAGCTTGTAAATATTATTCAAGAATAATTGAACCGCTTTTAATGCTGTAAATGGATGTGCCAAGGGTATGAACTGTGCATACTTCGTGAATATATCTACCATCACCATTATCGTATCCTTGCTCTCTGACTTTGGTAGCTGCTTTATGAAATCCATGGAAATAGATTCCTATGCTTAAGAGGGCACTGGTAGAGGTTGTAGCAGACCCAGATGAGCTACATTTTCCCCTTTGCAATGTCGAAAAATGTCATATTTTACCACCTAATCATAGATGTCTATCTTTAGTCCAGGCCAGTAAAAGTGAGATTTCAGTCTGGTGTATGTTCCTTGAACTCCTAAGTGTCCTCCTAAGGAAGAGTCATGAGTTGCTTGTATGGTTCGGTTCTTCAATTCCCTGTTAGCACCAACAAAGAGCCTATCTTGTATTTGATCATTCCTTGAGAATAGGTGTAGTGGTTCTTGGCATCCAGCTGAATCAGTAAGGAATTGATAAGTTTTTGAGCAACCTAATCTTATAAATAACTATCAACAACTTCTAACACCCAGGATGGAATTATAGTTGTGGTGGCACAGCAGTGACTAAGCTCCTGACCTATCCAACCTTTTCGAGAGAGAGCATCAATTACTTTATTTTTTGTTCCCCTCTTGTACTAGATACTATATCTTCACCCCGGCAGCTTAGTAAGTCCCTTCTGTTGCACAAATGTATGAATCCCTTGTTGTAGCAAATGTTTGATACTCTCTTGATCGGTTTTAATGATGAAGTAGCCATTCTCTAAGTAATGTCTCCACTTGGTAACGGAAAAAACAATGGCTAACAGTTCCTTTTCGTGAATGGACAGATCTTGATGCCTTGGACTCAATACTTTACTAATGAATGCAATGGGTCTCTGTTCTTGCATCAACACAACTCCAATTCCCTCCTTACTAGCATCGGTTTCCAACACAAATTGCCTAGAGATGTTAGGAAGAGCAAGCACCGGAGCAGAACTCATTACCTCCTTGAGTTGTTTAAAAGCTTCTTTAGCCATACTATTCCATCGGAATGGATCCTTTTTGAGCAGGTCCGTGAGAGGTCTGCTAATAGCTCTATAACCTTTAACAAATTTTCTGTAGTATCCAGTAAGTCCAAAGGACCCTTTCAATGCCTTCAGGGTTATAGGTCTAGGCCAATTTGTCATGACTTCCACCTTGGATTGGTCAGTGCGCACTCCTTCATTGGAAATGATATGACCCAGGTATTCCACCTCCTATTAAGCAAAGGAGCATTTGGATATCTTTGCAAAAACCTGATGATGCTACAGTACTTGTAAAGTGATTTCTAAATACTGCAAGTGTTGTTCCATGTTAGGGCTATAGATGAAGATATCATGAAAGAATAGTAATATAAATTTTCGCAGGTAAGGCTCCAAAATGGAGGTCATTACAGATTGAAAAGTGGCAGGGGCATTAGTGAGGCCAAATGGCATCACTTGGAATTCAAAATGGCCAGCATGAGTCTTGAATGCAGTCTTATGAATATCAGCAGAATTCATTCTATTTTGATGGTACCCTGCCCTCAAGTCCAACTTAGTGAAGTATCTAGCCTCATTTAATTCGTCCAAAAGATCATCAATGATAGGAATCGGATACTTATCCTTAACTATAACTGCATTTTGTTGTCTGTAATCTACACAAAATCTCCAAGTCATCCTTCTTCCTGACCAAAATTACAGGGGAAGCAAATGAGCTGGTGTTTGGTATGATAATGGAATTTAACCTGCCTTTCTATCTTTGTCTTCTAGAAATAGGGGTATCGATAGGGTCGAACATGTATGTGTTGTGTTCCTGGTTTGAGGTTAATGGCATGATCATGACTTCTGGGTGGTGGAAGTGATTTAGGTTCGTCAAAGACTATGCCCTCGTTTGGTGAAGCGTCAATCAATTATTTTTTCATCTGTTTTGACGATTTCAGCTGTTTAAGACTATTGACCAACTATTAACCAATGGCTGATTGTCCATAAATCAGCTGAATATGAAAATGCTGCTACATAGCAGCATTTTCTCTAACCAGCTGAAATATTAAACCTACAATTACCATTTAACCCTTTTAGAGATTGATAATTATCATTTTATTTTTGTATA
>JANZXR010357803.1:0-15560 GCA_027575705.1 Erythroxylum echinodendron
GAACTCTTCGATAGTTAATTATCTAACTTACGAACCTTTACGTAAATAATTACCATATAATTTGTCCCTTCAGCATTCTATACCCTACTTGGTTCGGAGTTGAAGTCGCGGATCTCTATTGTTCTTATGATATGAAGTTTTGATGTAGCTATTCTTTATTATATGATATAAATTATAACATTTCAAATACTTTACATTATTATTATTAGGTTTATAATTGTAAGATAATTAAACGATATTTTCTACATTGATCGTGCCCATATTGATATAGAGCCAACCATCGCTCTAAACCTTACAAATTGTCCCGGTCAATTGACGGGATTGAGCATGCCATGATGCACATCATCTCCCACCTTTAATTGGATCTGCCATCAAATCGTCACGACCATCTGGAACATAAAGGGGTGTATTACAAACCGCACTAACTCCACAGCGTTCCAACAAATTAATCTTAAGCATTGTCATTGCCTCATTGGTCCTCCAAAAGTATTTGAATGGATCACGAGATCTTTCTTAGTCTTGTCAGGAAGATGCTCCTTGCACATGTGAATCCGTAAAAGATCTTAGAAGCTGAAACCTTGTAGCTTTCCTCTCTTTGTTGCCTGAATTCTCACACACGATATACTTCTTTTACAAGCAGTTTTATGAACTTGGTTTTGATGCTTCTTCACATACTAGGCTTTTCTTTCTTCATTCAAGTAACGAAAACAAGTCTAGTGGGTTCATATGATTAAACCCATAAAGCAATTTGAAAGGAGTATGTTTAGTGTCACAATGATCATATATATCGTAAGTAAATTTAACAAAGGTAAACATACATCCTAAATCTTCAATTTATTACTAACAATAGTTCTAAGAAACGTTGAAAGAGTTCCATTTTATCGCTTTAATTTGTTCATCTATTCGAGGATGGTATCCTATGCTAAATAACAATTTGATGCCTAACTTACGTCACAACGTCTTCCAAAAATAGTTTGTGAAATTTGTATCATGGTTAGATACAATACTATTGGGATACGTAAGCTTATGATGCTTTTGGACCTTCCCATCTTCAGGTACTAGATTTTGGGGCTTTACATGTTTCCCATTCTTTTACCTGTTGCATTTAGACTTGTTGCATTGCTGTTGACCAGGATTAGCAATCGTAACAGTGGAATGTTTCACCTCCTGACGCTATATTTTAGGGTTAAGAATTTATGAAATCCCTTCAAACATGTTTATATTCTTACTATAGGTGACAACCATCTTAACATGCCTCCTAGGAAACATTGGGAGGGATCTAATCACTACTTGAACATGTTGTCCATTAGTGAGCTCCGTACCAATGTAATACATCACCCTAAGGAGTTTTGAAATTGAGTATTTATGATTTAACATATAGAACTGATTGATACTTCGTGTTTAGCGCACCCTGTTATTGATGTGCCACCAAACCTAATCTTAAGTTGGTCCTTCATCTTCTTAGCAGTAACATATGGTCCATCTTCTTAGCAGTAACATAGAGCTCAAACTCTTCAATCAAGTCAATATGCATTCATCTCAACATTGTGCAACACGCAAGCCTATAGCTATAACCTAGCTATCATAAGTTTGTTGACAATGCTGATGATAAGCAATTTGTCCGTTCTTAGGACGTTCTATAGTGACAACAAATGTTCAAAGCACTTCCTTCTCATTAAGGCTACACTTTATCATAATTCTTCTATTCAATTTATATAAGTCAATGATGGTAATCTTGGAGGCTATTTTTCATTGTCATTTCAAAACTATATGACATTACACCTATATAGGGAATATGATATATTAAAAAGGAAAAGCCTTTCAGCGATATCTAGAGTTAATTCTAAATGATGCACTTGTCTCTTGTATGGCTTAGCCATTTCTTTTTGGAATATATTATTAATTTCTAGAAAACAATATTCTAATTAGCCACTTCCTTTATATCTTTCATAATTCAATTATACTTAAATATTTTATTAAACATATCAAATTAAAAAATTTCAGTTGTTTTGATGATATTATCACTTAATATGTTTAATAAAATATTAAATCCCAAAGAACTACTAGAAAGAGGCTTATTCCTATTTTCCACTTGAAAATACTCGAAGGAGTATTATTCATAATTTTCTAAATCAGTTATACTTAAGAAAATTGTTACAAAAAATGGGTTAATATTTAGATTCAAATTAAAAGTCATAAAATATCCCAATGCAGTCCTTAATCACAAAAGTAAAATTTCTAAAGTTACTAAAAGTTCTTTAAAAATATTTTAATACTAAAAAAATCAAAATAAATAATTAATAATATAAAATATAGATAAACAATATTCAACTTCACGTTAGGAATAATAATGAGTTGGGTGGGTTTGAGCTGGCTTGGCCCAAGTCTAGGCCCGATTGGGACCAAAGAGACCCAGTCTGAAATTATTATTTTTCAAAAAATTGACATTTTGCTTCAAATCGAAGCTCGGATTGGGCGTGCCCTTTTGCTGTTCCTTAATTCTACTCTATCTGACAATACAAATGTGAAAATGAGATTGGCAGAGATGCAGGAAGGTTCATATTCCTTTTCTTATAGGACATGACCTCACATAATCATATAGACCACGTGTCATTGTTAGAGGTGTAAATTTTGAGCAAATGGCTAAGGTTTGATTGTCTTGTGGAGGCTCTTCTTCCACATTTAATGCTTGTTGAATCATTATTCATCATCTTCCTAATCACAATTTTTGTCAAGACACACAACCATAGATCGGATAACACCCAATCTTTCTCTCTAACAACTTTCTGTTATTCTATTCAATGACAAGGAACAAATCCATGGCTTTACTTTCCTTATAAAAAGTTGTATAGTGGCTATATAAAAGTTTAGAAAACAAATCAATAAAAGTCTCTTTGATTACTATCGTTTTCTCATTACTCTAATATGGTATCAAAGTATTTATGAGCCTTTAATCAGCCCTATGACAGAATCCTCATCCTCTCAAACTAATCCCTCCTTTCCTCCCTCTTCACCACACACACCGTCCTTTCTCTCGTCTCTATCTCATCTTGTCTCCATCAACCTTACCAATAATGCTCCCTTATCTTTATGGCCAACAACTATTTGGCTACATCGATGACTCTATATCTATTCATCCAGAGCGCTAACTAGATGGTACTCTCAACCCTTCCTTTTCTCCATGGTTTCAACAGGACCAATTGATTCTCTATATTCTTCTTTCCTCTCTTTTTAAAACCGTTATGGGTCAAATTCTCAGTCACACCACCTCACCACCTCCTCATCTTTATACCATGCTCTTGAATCTACTTCTGTCGTTAAATCTCAAGCTCGCTATATTCAAATTTTCACTCAACTTGCCTCACTTCTGAAAGTCGACGCCTCCTTTACCGATTATTACAACAAAGTTAAATCTCTTTCTGATACATTAGCTATTACTGGTAAACCTCTATCAAATCTTGAATTCAACACCTATCTTGGTTTTGATTTTGACCCAATTGTGGCCTCTAACTACTCAAACTGACCATGTGTCTCCAACTGAACTCCTTAGACATCTCCTCACATTTAAAGCTCACCTTCTCCACCACACCCCCTCTGCACCTTCCTCTGTGATCATAGCCAACCTTTTTATAGCGCTATCAAGTGACAACTGTACCTTTAGTTCATCCTCCTTCCATAGTCACTCCAATCATCATTCTCAACACACTTTCAAAGGAGGCGGCCATCATTCGTCTCCGGGTGGCCGCCACTTCTCTTCCTCTAATCGACCCATTTATTAGGTCTGTTCCAAACTAGGGCATACGGTGCTAGTCTATTATTACAGGTTTAACCACAGCTACCAAGCCCCCTGTCCAACTTCTCTTCCTTCCCAGGATCATGTCACCTCTGTGTCAACACCTTCCAATATTCTTTAGTACCCCAACACTGGACCTACAAACCATATGACCAATGACTTCTCCAACCTCAACATTTCTGCTGCCCCCTATAATGGCCCAGATTATGTTCAGATTGGTGACGACACAACTCTCCTAATTCATCATATTGGTACTGCCACTCTCTACCCCGACCATAATACCTTTTGCTTAACTCATCTCCTTCATGTTCCTTCTTTCACTAAAAATTTAATTTCAGTTTTCCAATTTTGTCGTGAAAACTCTATGTTTTTTGAATTCCATGCTGATCACTTTCTTGTGAAGGATCTCAAATTCTAGGAACTTCTCCAAGGTCTCACCAATAATGGACTCTATTTTCTTCCTTCTACTTCTCCTCAAGTCTCCATTAGTGAATGCACCTTATATACACAATGGCATCACTGATTGGGGCATCCTACTTTCTGAATATTTCAACAAATCCTTTCCTCTCAATCTCTGCCAGTTCTCGGTCCAAGGTCTTTCAACCTCTGTTCTAGTTGCAGAACTGCTAAAAGTCATCAGTTGCCTTACCCTTCATCGTCATTGTCATCCATATTTTATCTACCTTTTCATTTAGTTTTTAGATATGTTTGGGGACATTCCCTTGTTTTATCCTGTTTTGGTTACTGATATTATGTCACTTTTGTGGATGACTACACCAAATATACATGGATATTTCCTTTGTGTGCTAAATCTGATGTTTTACATACATTCTTACTCTTTCATAAACAAATTGAAAATATCTTTCAAACTCGAATTAAAAATTTTCAATCTGATCGGGGAGGCAAATATCGCTCTCTTCACCAAGTGTTCAAAAATCTAGGAATTCATCATCGTATAACCTACCCCTATTGTCATCCTCAAAATGGTACAGTTGAACGCAAGCATTGATATATAATTAAAACTGGTCTTGCTATGCTCTACCATGTCTCTCTGCCTCAACGATTCTGGGCTCATGCCTTCATTATTGTAGTTTAGCTCATAAATCATCTCCCCTCTCCCACTCTTAACAACCCCTTACCCTTCTAATTACTATTTCATAAATCCCCAAGGTACTCCTTTCTCAAGGTCTTTAGGTCTACCTGTTGGCCTCATCTTCGACCATACACCAAAAATAATCTTTAACCAAGGTCTGAACTTTGCATTTTCTTAGGTTATAGTTCTAACCATCAAGGCTATCTTTGCTACTCTCTTGTAACTGGAAAAATGTACACGTCTCGCAATGTTTGTTTTGATGAATCTTACTTTCCTTACTCATCCCTGCCCACCCGATGTATGTCTTCGTCCTCTACTATTGATTCAGACCTGATCGTTAAGCCTTTGGAGGTTGATTCAAAATAATCCAAGGATTGCACTATAGGGTGTAACCTCGGGTCGTTCTCTTAATCAGAACCTAAAATGAATGGAACTAAGTTAACCTATGTGCCATGCCATACAAGCTCAAAGTTCAAGAGCTCACTTTCAAGAGGATCCTATCATTGTTTAATCTCCTATTTTTCATATTTTTGTTTTCTATATCCCAAAAATCCAAAAATATGTTTTACATTTCAATTTAGTTCAATTAACGAGTTCAAAAATCAAAACCCCTCTTTTAGGTCCATTAATCTTATTTTAGTGTGTATAGTAGGATCAACCAATACAATAGGTTAAATGAAATCTAGAATCAACTCAATATCAAACATAACCATGCAAGATAAGAGAGAATCAACAAGATTACAAATAGACATAGATGAAACTTCATATATTTAAGCTCAAAATTCTATATAAACCAATCCAAACTACACATAATGAATATCCAACATTTGATTAAATTATAATCAAGTAGCTCAACTACAAATTAAATCACAAATCCTAGACCTAGGAATTCATAAATTCATAGCTGAACCATGGATTAAACTACTCCCTTTTTAAGCTCATTAAATTCTAGCCATTACTACACCTATAAAATGAAAGGAAATGCCTAGCCACTCATTGCACTTAGAAACTTCACAACTGGGAATGAATTTAAGTCACCCATGGTGGAGGTTTGTTAATGGAAAAATGGAAGAAATCAAGGTTAGATGAGAGAAAGACGATAGGTGGTCATGGGTGGCTACTTCCCCTAGTGTTTCTCCCCCCCTCACTTATCCTAAAAATAGGATTTTTAATCGATATTCGGGTCGGTTTGCATGAATGGGTAAGTTAATTTTCCAAAAATGGTTCAGGTCTGGGTTGCTGATCCGAGGGGTTTGATATGGCAAACTTCCAAGTTCACTGTGGCTAACTTTTCCCAAGGGGTTTTCTTTCTGGATCGTGACTTTATAATTTCTTGGTCTTCACTCTTGGCCCTATTTCTTAAGTGTCCTGTAATGGAAAGCAATAGTTTGTAATATTAATTGTCCTAGAAACCAAGTGAGTGCAATTACTAACTAATTATGACAATTTTACTCTCAAACTACATTAATTCAAAACAAGCAATCTTAAGCTAAATTAAGCATAATATCCAACAAAAAGGGCCGAAAAGTATAACAAAAAAATGAAAATATCACTAAATAATATAGAAAATTTGGATTCAATCAAATTCCCCCACACTTAGACCTTTGTACTCCCAAACAAAGCTCACAAAAGTCAAAGAGGTTTAAGTGCAAAAGAAAATACCGATCATACTTAAAAATGAGAGCAGAAAATTAGTGAAACCACTTTCTCATAAATCAACCAAAGCAGATTGAAGAAGTGCTAATAAGATAAAAACTAGAAGTATTTAATCCAAGAGATTGAGTAAAAGAGATCTATCTCAAGGGAAACTGTTTAACTCTCAACTCACTTGTCCTGGGATAATTTCACTCTAAAATCTGCTTAGTTCATCTCTACCATAAGCTTGTGATAGTTCTATCTCTCCACTACAAGAACCATAATTTCGCAAATTAAGAGGACTTTTAGGGTTGTAATGGTAAATGAAGGCCAAGTGAAATTGATGGAATAAAAGAAAAAATATGAGTAATATGCATCATAATTATTCTCCTCATTAAACAAGCGTCAACTATTCTAAAGAAAATATTTAAAATTCTAACATAGTAGCATTTCTTTTGCTATTTATTTCTATTTCTTGGTTTTTTTGAATTATATACTTCAAGACAGTTGCTCAGACAAATGTCATAACTTAGACTCTATAACATAACACAAGTCTTTTTTATGAGCTAACCTATGTATCCTACTCGCCATAAAGATCAACCGAACTAAGAAAATTGGAGATAAAATATTTACATAAATTTATAGAAATGTGCATGCACTCAAAAAGATGGCTCAAGGGGGTAGCAATGGTTAAGTGTTTGGGGCTTATGTTTGGGTAAGAAAGGTTTTGAAATGAATGCCTCTATCATATTCACAAAATTTTAGTTCATCAAGCCTTGATTAAGAATTAAAACAAGTTCTAGAGAGATAAGAAATTAAGCAGATACACATAAATGAAAGAATTCATGCTCAAATATCCTTCCAATAAGGCTATTATCTCAATTAAGAAATCTCAAGGTTTAAAACACATAGCGCCACTTTCTTAGCGTACCCTCACTTAACACTCATTGAAAATATTAAAAATGGAATTATCCAAAATCAACTATCATTTAAAAACATGGATGGTTTCCTAAAAGCAAAAGTAAAAATTTGACATTTTCAAAACTTTCAACACAAAAGTATTAATAATATAATTTGGGAGAATTATTAAAATGAGGGAATAAAAGTGGCTTGGCCGCAGCGAGATTGTAAAAAAGAGGGCTTCGCCACAGTGAAATCGTAAGTTGGCTGCAGTGAAGTATAAAACTGGAGAGTTTTGTCGCTAAGAAACCATAAGATGGATGCGGCGAAAGGTGGCAGAGACGAGGAAAAAGTGAAAAAATGTCATGCAATTTCAAATTCACCTCAAAGATAACACACAAATGACCTGTTCAAAAGCACTTAAATGGAAAAAATGATGCATGAAGAAGCTTTTTGATGAATTCAAAAATAGAAATTCCTCCCCTACACTTATTGCCCTCAATGTTGAAACAATCAAAACACAAGCGAGTAGTGAATATAAACAGTAGACCAACTGGAAGATAAAGCATAGGCGGAAATTAAAACACAATGAAAATCAGCAAAACAACAGGGCCATCAGTAGCCAAGGAAATAAATTACATCATCTAGAACATGCCAGTGCAATCCATGGAGAATAACATAAGAAAAGTTAACTAAGTATCCAACAGACTTAAGATTGAAAACGTCAAGACTGAAGAATAAAAGAACAACACAGAAACAAAAAGAGTCAAGACTAGTCTGCAGGATGATCAATTACGGATCCAGATGATCCTATGCCAAATGGACAGCTCCAAATGTGCCTGCCCCAAATGTGCCACCGCCGCTCATCGGTTCATCCTCATCAGAGGCAAATTGGAAGTGTAAGCGTTCGACGATCAAAGCATCCATATGACGATGATAACACATGTCCCGTAAGAGAGTGAAGCGGAGCTAGTAGAGATCAAGAGAAAGTCCATCGATCTTGCCAACAAGGGTCTCTAAAGTGATAGGCTCGGGGATGTCCTAAGATGGACGGTCTTCCTTAGCTGGTGCACCGACTGCTGTGGCTGCACCAACATCAAAAACAGGTATGAGAGGGGGTGATGGTTCAAAGGCAGGTTGTTTGAGGTGGTTGTACCTAAAGAGTAGGGATGGGTCAAGATAGCTGTCGTTATCAAACTTAGGGACATTGTGAGTGTGGAAACTGTCAGAGATAAGGTAAGGGAAGGCTATGCTGTTGGTGAGTTTGGGTGTATTGATGGAGTCATACAGGGCGAAGGTGATAGCATAAGCTATATTGAACCGACGGCCGGTCATCAGGAGGTAAATATAGAGGGCTTGGCGCTTGGTGACGTTAGCAAGGTGAGTGGTAGGAACAGTGTTGTTATAGACCAAATGCAGTCAAGGACAAGCCTTTAGCCGTAACTTAGAGAGTTTAAGGTAGTGTTCGATGTGGCATGGTCAATGCCAGCCAACGCCTTCTTGATAGAGGTTGCGGGCAACAATGTCTATAGGGTAGTTATGGATGAGTTGGTTAAAATAGCAGTGGCGACATGGGGGAAGATCATAGTGGCGGTGGATATTAGCAATAGTGAAGGCATTGGGCTCCCTAATACCATGGAAGTCGATGTCTAGGCGATCGTGGAATCGAGCATAGGTGTAAAAATGGAGAATGAACTTATCATTACCTAGGACACGCTCCTGAACTAAACCAATTAATTGGAAGGCATGAAGTTGCTAGACAAAAGGGTTATCTGCGCAGGAGGGGGGTGGTGGCTAGAGGAAAAGGTCACTCTTTAATGAGAGGTCTAGCATTGATTTTTTCATAAAGTTCCTCAAAGGTACATGTCAGGGGATTCAGACTCATTGAGAGAAGCAAGGTTTTTGGTTCAAGGCATTTTCCTACAGAGAGAACACACAGATAAACAAACTGAGAAAACCAAAACTGCCAACCTAAGTAACTAATAACGGTTACTAAGAAACTAAGCAAAACTGAATGACTCTAACTTTGCCGTGGCGTACATTCCACTTTGTCGCAGTGAAGTACTCCAGAGAGAATGAAATGTCCAACTATTCTACCCTAAACATGAACAGAAAATAAAATAAAAATGGAAGAAGAAGAAAAGATAGAGATACTTACGTAGACAAGGGAGAAATGTGCGTAGAGAGAGTGAAGTTTATAGGAGTGGGAGACGGAAGGAGAAGGAGAAGAGAGAAAACAAAGAAGAGGGATATGTGTGGAGGCGCAAAGGTGAGTTTAAACAAATGGGGGAGTCAGAAGGTTTAAGGGGGGAGTGGGTGGGAGTGTGAAAAGATGAGAAGGGGTAGAAAGAACAAGAATAGGGAAAAAAAATATAACGGCAGAATGGTAATCTGATAAGTAAAAATTACACAGATTCTATCTTCACCGTAGCGATGTCTCAAGCCGAAAGGGGAAGAAAAAGAAGTAATTTGCCGTGGCGAAGATATCCCAAGAGGAAAGGGGAAGAAACAAGAGTAATTCTCCACGATGACGTGGAATACACGTCATGGCAAAGATATCCCGAGAGAAAAGGGGAAGAAATAGGAGTACTTTGCTGCAACCACGTGGAATGCAAGCCATAGAGAAGATATCCCGAGAGCAACACAAAAACTATGGGGACTTTGCCATGGTAAACTACCTGAACTAAAAAAATAGATATAAAACTTCAACAAAGAAATGAAAAACAAGACAAAGAAACACAAGACACAGGTTGGATACTCAGAAAACCTTTAAGTGCATAAATATGGTCATAAGGTGTCAAATAAGCTTAAGAAAAGAGAATGCAACTCAATCAACAATACTAGACTTCTCTAAACTTGAAAATATATCATGCATAAGGGCAATTAAGGATAGCAAAAGAAAGGCAAGAGACAGAATTAGAAGGGGATATTATTGAATTGGAAAATTGCTAATTAAACTAAAAACTAAACTATCTTTCCTACTGGGTGGTTTCTCCCCCACACTTACTCAATAAACTAATGCACCAAAATATGTCATAAGCAATTACAGGGAAAAAGTAAGTAAACAAGTGAAGGAAAGAAACAACCTGAGAGTTATGGAGGTTTCTGGTTCTCATGGTAAAGCTTAAAAGTGGCATGAGCCTTAAACAACAGTACTTTGTCTCCCCCTTTGAAGTTCTTCCTCAGGAGAACTTTATTGTGCACAAACTTTGTTTTCTCCTTGTAGAGTCGAAAGTTCTCGTATGCCACTAGTCTCAACTCTTCCAATTCTTGCAACTGCAGCTTTCACTCCTTCCCAAAAGATTCTAGTCCATGTTGCACTGCTTATTGCCCAATATGCTTTATGTTCCAACACCACTGGTAAGTGGAAAACTTTGCCATAGATTAAGGGGTAGGGAGACATCCCAATTGGTGACTTATAGGTAGTCTGACAGGCCCACAGTGCCTCTTCTAATCGCAAGCTCCAATCTTTCTTGGATGGCTTTACTATCTTCTCCAAGATGTGCTTCACTTCTCTATTAGATATTTCCCTGACCATTGGTTTGTGGGTGATATGCTGTAGAGACTTTGTGAGTGACACCAAATTTTGAAAACAAGCTATCAACTACCCTATTACAGAAGTATATACCCCTATCACTCACCACAGCCCTTAGAATCCCAAACCTACAGAAAATGTTGGACTTAAGAAATTTAGACACTATTTGGGCATCATTTTTTCTAGTAGGGATAGCCTCTATTCATTTGGACACATAATCTACAGCTAAAAGGTTATATACAAAACCTAAGGACGGAGGAAAGGGACCTATGAAATCATTCCCCCAAACATCAAAGATTTCGCAAAACAGTAAAGGCTGCTAAGGCATTTCATGCCTTTTACCTAACCCTCCAAAACGTTAACATTTTTCATAGGACCAACAAAATGTAAAAGAATCTTTATTAAAGGGTTGGCCATTAAAAACCAGAGTTTAGAATTTTCCTAGATGTTCTCTTTACAATGAAATGCCCTCCACAAACCATGGAATGGCAAGCTGGAATAATGGCATTGAATTCTTCACTAGGCACACACTTTCTTATGACTTGATCACTGCACATCCGCCATAGATGAGGAGCATCCCAAATGTAATGCCTTGCGTCGCTCCTGATTTTTTGTGCCTGTGACTTAGACATAAGAGGAGAGGTGAGTCCAATCATGAGATAATTAACTATATGACATACCAAGGCTCTTTTATGACTAAAGCACATAGAGCTGCTTCAGGAAAAGAGTCATAAATGAGTTTAGAAGAGTCTACTCCCCTTGTATCTCCTGGTAGCCTACTCAAGTGGTCGGTTACATGATTCGCTACCCTGGCTCGATCCTTTATCTCAATGTCAAATTCTTGAAGAAGTAATGCCTATCTTATAAATCTTGGTTTAGATTGTGGTTTCTTGAGAAGATATCGGACAATGGCATGGTCAGTAAAAACAGTTACATGAGAATTTAACAGATAAGGCCTATGGTCAGCAAAAACAGTTACATGAGAATTTAACAGATAAGGCCTAAACTTTTCTAAGGCAAAAACTACTGCAAACAGCTCTTTCTCTGTTATTGTGTAGTTGACTTGAGCTGTATCCAGTGTGTTCGAGGCATATTCAATGACTCTTGAGATCTTCTCCTCCCTTTGGCCCAACATAGCTCCTACAACACAATTAGAAGCATCACATGAAAGCTTAAAGGTAATTTCCAATCAAGGGCAATCAGAATAGGGGAAGAAATGAGTTTAGACTTTAACTCATCAAAAGCATCTCGACACGAATTATCAAAGTCAAATTTTACATCTTTTTGTAAAAGCTTTGAAAGAGGTAATGCAATCTTGCTAAAATCTTTTATAAAATGCCTATAGAATCCTGCATGACCCAAAAATGATCTTATATCTTTAACATAGATAGGATAAGACAAAGAAGATATGACCTCAATATTAGCTTTATCAACTTCAATTCCTTTGCTAGAAATCAAATGACCTAGCACTATGCCCTTATTGACCATGAAATGATATTTTTCAAAGGTTAATATCAAATTCTTTTCAATGCATCTTTTCAAAACTTTTTCAATACAAGCAAGGCAATTATCAAAAGAACCACTATAAACAGTGAAGTCGTCTATAAAGACTTCCATGCATTCTTCTAACAATTCACAAAAAACAGCCATCATACAATGCTAGAAAGTCCTTAGAGCGTTATATAATCCAAAAGGCATCTTTCGATAAGCGAAGTTACCAAAAGGACATGTAAAAGTGGTTTTTATCTTGGTCCTCTGGTGCAATAGGTACTTAAAAGTACTAAGAGAAACCACCAGAAAATAGTAATGAGATTTGCCTATAAGTCGTTCAAGCATTTAGTCAATAAAGGAAAGAGGGAAATGATCTTTTCGTGTGGCATCATTTAATCTTCTATAGTCTATGCACACATGCCATGAATTTTGCACTCTTGTAAGAATAAGCTCATCCCTATCATTTCTAACCACAGTGACCCCACTCTTTTTAGGCACTAGATGTACTGAGCTAACTCACTCGCTATCAGATATGGGATAGATGATTCCAACACTCAGAAGTTTGGTGATTTCTTTTTTAACCACATTTAGGATAAATGGGTTTAGTCTCCTTTTAGGCTGTCTCACAGGTTTGGAACCCTCACTCAGTAGAATCTTATGTGTGCAAATAGTTGGACTAATCCTAGGTATGTCCGCTAAAGTCCACCCTATAGCCCTCTTATGCTCTCTCAATACGGCAAGGAGTCTCTCTTCCTCACCGTTAATTAGGGAATTGGCAATTATGACAGGTAATCGCTCATTAGACTCAAAGAAAGCATACTTTAAAGTAGGGGTAGGGGTTTCAATTCAATTTCAGGTGAATGCACAACAGAAGGGATCAATTCATGAAGTTCAAGTTAGAACATATTTCTTCCCTTTACTTCAACCAATGGTAGTCCAGATTTTATGTGGTCAGTGTTACAATCTCCATCTATTCCAAGCGTTAAACCTTTAGTTAGACATTTTTGTTGTGGTGAAACAACATCATCAATCGCCACATCAGTGTCAGCCTCTACGATGCCAGAATCACCTGAAACATTAACAAAAAACCTTTCCTTAAGTGTGTCATCACTGACAATAGAATCAGGTGAATACAGTTCAAAGCCAAAGGAATCATCTTGCAGTTCAAATTCAGAGCAAGCATCATTAATAGCAATATCAATCATGTTAACACCCAAAAGTGAGTAATCTTCATATGGATGTTTCATTGCTTCATACATATTAAAAAGAAATTTGTGATCACCTACTTCCATTATGATGGTACCTTCTTTCATGTTGATCATGGTGTTAGAAGTCCTTAAGAAAGGTCTACCAAGAATCAGTGCATTGTCATGAACAAGTTCAGAAGACATGTCAAGCACATAAAAATCAGCAGGAAAAACCAATCCCTTAACCTAGACCAAAATATCCTTTATAATGCCCTCAGGATACCTAATAGACCTATCAGCTAATTGGAGTACTACAGTGGTAAACTTAAGAGTCTTGACTCCCAATGAAGTGTAAGCGGACTTAGGCATGACATTAATAGTGGCCCCTAGATCTAACAAATCTCCCTCTATAGTAATTTTACCTAAAGTGCAAGGGATAGTAAAGGATCCAAGGTCTTGGCATTTCACAGGGATTTGATGTTTAAATAAGGCAGACACATTTGAGCTTACTTGAACTCTTTCATTTGGCCTAAACTTCCTTTTATGGGTACACAGGTCTTTGAGGTACTTGGCATAAGCAAGAACCGATTTCACAAGATCGAGTAAAGGAATATTGACTTCCACTTTACTGAACAAATCGATAATATCTTTTTCATTCTTAGTTTCAGTCATTCTTATGGTCATCAAATATGAATTAGAAAAAGGAAGGTCTTTAAGATTTACCTCCTTACCATTGGTTTTATTGGCTCCATGCTTTCTTGACTCAATGTGCTCCCTTGCTGCTGCTTATTTATGGTTGCTCTTAGAATTTTTTCCTTTGCTATTTAAAATGTGGACTCCTTTTTAGCTAATAATGCTTTCTCCTTAGAGCTTTCAGAATTCTTTACCCTTGCAAGTGTGAAAGGCAACTCATCATGTCCAATCTCCTCCTTAACTACTTCCTCATCCTCATCACTGAACTTCACCTGCTTCCCACTTCGAAGAGTGATGGCATTCAAACCCTTAGGGTTTATAACAGTGATTGAGGGAATAGTGCCACTACTCCTAGCTTGTTGCTCACTCATGTTATTGGATAGCCGACATAAGAGTTGATGTTTTTAGTCTTTGTCTCCCATTGCTCCATTCTTTTCTCTAGGGCATTAAATCTGACAACATTCTTAGAAGAGTCTTGTTGAATTAGAGAAGCTAGGGAATTGAACTGGTTGTCATTAGAAGTTATCTCCTCCTTCATCAATGCCATCATATTATGTAAGAGTTGATTTGTGTCTTCCTTTTGTGGAATGGTTAAAACTTACTGTTGGTGTTGGAACTGATTAGTAGATAGACCAGCCCCTCCACGTCTTTGGAGTCTGTTTGGAGGTACTCCACGTCTTTGGAGTCTGTTTGGAGGTATACTTTCTTCATTTCTCCAACCAAATCAGGGATTTGATTTCCATCCCTCGTTATATGTATTAGAATAAGGGACTCACTTCTGATTTGTCCAATCCTGATAGACAGCAGATACCTCTTCATAAGGATTAGGGCAGACACTAAAAATATACACCACAAAACGAAAAATTGAACTGTTAAAGCTCCCAACTCATATACGCCTCTAGTGTCCCTAGCACTGTACTACTGGTGGTTCAGAACCATTTTCTTAATTAGATCCCAAGCCTCTTCAATAGTGAGATCCATCAGTGAACCTCCTGAGGCAGCATCCAGCATACCTTTGTCTTAACTCTTCAGCCCATCATAGAAATACTGCGCCAATTGCTTGTCTGGTATTTGATGGTGAGGGCATCTTGAAAAAAGATCCTAAAAACGATTTCAATAATCGTAGAGGGACTCATCAAAGTCTTGTCGTGTAGAGTAAATCTCTTTTCTTATTGTTGAAGTTCTGGAGGCAGGAAAGTACTTCTCTAAGAATACCTTTCTCAAATTTCCCCA